>JAQQPU010003325.1:15146-41449 GCA_029168905.1 Artemia sp. Kazakhstan ARC1039 | reverse complement strand
ACATTTATAGATATATAGCAAGAATGAAATAAAATAACACTAGAAAATCTACAAAATTTCTAAGAATAGCATTATACTTTGTACTTATTTCCTATATACAATCATCAAATCCTTCTAGAAGGCTAATCATATAAGGCACATACATTTAACACAATTATTGGTATAGAAATTGGGCAAGAACACTTGTAATCTTCTAATCTACTTGATTTAGGTTTCAATTATGATAGACTTATACTGTACCATCTAAGAAAGGCAACCGTATGAGCAACAAAGTGAAAGCAAAAAAAGAAATCGTTCCAAGTACAGCTGTACACAGGACAAGGGGTGGAGAATGGGGTTCAGAACCTCCCATAAAATTAGTCAGAAATATGAAAATAATTATTGACTTTTAGCCTTTGAGAAATGACAAATTTTATGCCACCAAACATAAAATAATTGTTTTTGGTATCAATTTGACCCAACTAATGCCAAATTGACTTGAAACTTTCCCTATTCAAACAGAAGAGTAACGACTCAAAACTCCCGGACATTTGCAAAGAAAACTCCCGGGTATTTTGCAAAGAAAACTCCCGGACATTTGCTTTTTCTAATTCCTGTTCATAGGATTAAATGTCAGGTAATCCATGTCTCTTTTAAAGGACGAGTTATGGTTTGATTTCCGTTTTATTTAGTTGTGGCTTCGCAAAAAATTTCAATTTCTTATTAATTAATTGTTTTGTACAGTGCTTTGGAGTCAGTTATAAGTTATACTGACTCTGACTCCAACTCCGACTACAGACATTTTGAATATACCCACTCCAGCTCTGACTCCGATTTCTAAAACTTAAAACATAATTGCTTCAATTCCGAGCTGTAATACTTCCCTTTTCGTAAAGGCCTTCTTCCCTTTTCGTAAAAAGTACGTAGTTTTAGCAAATTCTTTTCAGGATATAATTTTAATAACCCGTGTTACTTGATAACTTCACTCTTAAAGACAAGGAAAATAACTTTTTTGCATGAATAGCAGGTTTTTTTTTTACTTTCACGGAGTTGATTTTAATTCAAAAATAGACGGTTGATTTTGGAATTTAGCCAGAAATCTGAACATAATCATTGACTCTGGAAATGAAATATTTTATGCCACCGAACATAAGATAATTGTTTTGGCTACTAATTTGACCCAATTAATGCCAAATTGACTCGAAGAAACTTCCCATATTCAAATGTAAGAGTAACAACCCAAAAACTCGCAGACATTCGCTGTTTTAAAAGATGAAGTAAAGAGCCATAGATAACATCAACACACTCGAAATAATACGGGACATAGCATGACCAATTAAATCAAAGTCGCCAGTGGATATTCTTTTTGAATTGTTCTACGCAGTTCTATATGGACTAAGTTAAAATGGCACCTCAATAATTGATACAATTATATTTATTATTTCGTTAAATTTTCAGGAGGATAGAGAAGGGGAGGGGAGTGTAGTTCATTCATCAATTTATAATTTTAAGATATGAATAAAACAGAGACGGCTACCTTCCTCAGTACCACAGTATGGTCTACCGAATCAAACAACTTAGTGTAAAGGAACTTCTACAATATTACACCCCAACTATCTGAAACTATTTTTTAAGCTGTGACTAGTGATAGTTATCTTCTAAATAATAAAGAACATTCTAGAAAAGGAGGGTTAGAAGCAAAATGCAAAAAAGGTTACAGATAGTTAGGACTCCTCTTCCCTTCTCTAAGGCTTAACCTAATTCATGGATTTCATAGGACTATTTCTGTATTATATTCAAAATTGCTCATGTCAACTAAATCAATTTCTGATTATTCGTTTCCATCTTCAACAAAATATAGCTTCCAGCTTCTTTCAAAAATTTTTTTGCAGAAAATCTAGACGGTAAAAAAAGAAGGATGTTGCAAAATGTAACACTTTGGGGTCTCCAGCTCGAATCTATTACATTAAGTAGCTAAAAGTCCCTTATTTTCAAAAATTAATCAAAATTATAATTTAAGGATGTTGACATAATCTGTGACCATTAATTCCCTCTTCATCACCTGTTTTTACTTCACAAGTTCCAAAAAAATCAAACAGACAGAAGACAGAAAAACCAAAATCAAACAGAAGAGATTGAGTTCAAGCGATATTAGAATCTGACTTTTGGCAATGGATCGTACTCGTGAGCTTTGTATCTTCAAATCTCAAAGTCACTTTTATTACATTTCATGATTTTATTTCTCTTTTTTTAAATGTGACTATTCATAATTTTTTCTTACAAAATGATGAAAATCAACTGTCTCCTCTTGGATGTTTGCCAAGATGAGACTGCAGTTTTTCCTTCACTTATTGCCCATTATCATACCTTGAATTTCCCCAAAAAGTCTATTTCCCCGAATGTTGGCTAACATCCTTGAGTCCATATTTCTGTTCCCGTACATATACAAAAATTATTAGCATCAAACAGGGTCAACTAAGATCCATTTAGAGTTGCTGGTGAATCAACAAATGACATTGCCCATAACTCTTAGCTTTAAAGGCAAAAAGTATATAGATGGCATCGCTGAAATATTGTCGAATAATTTCCAGGAAACCCATAAAGTACTTTGATATATGGAAGTTATCTCCTATCAGAACCATTTAGAAGGGTGGACAGGTGCAGAGGAGTGCTAAACATTGGAACCCAAGCCTTCAAAGCGGAATTTATATAGTAACTTCGAAAATGTTCTTTTCAAATTCTTTTCAAAAATGTAGTCTTTGCTTGCAAAGGGCTCGTCCATAACAACAGAAAAATAAGATCCAGACACTAGTACAGCGGAAATTCTTTTTAGACTAATATCTTATGTCGTTGTTTACTTTCCGCTGTATAGAAAAACAAGATAAACCAAAAAGCATTTGAGTGTTACACAAAAAGATGGAAGAGGGCATTTATTAATTTTACGCATACAAATAATAGCACATCATTAAACATATTATAACGAACTAATCTGGATGAGGTCTATCATAGACAGACACGTATTTAGAGTTTCGGCAAGCTCAAAATAACGCAAAAATGTGCGTTTTACATTGAATACACACGAAACTACAGGAACAATTATCAGAAAATGTGATCTTCTGGAGAGGGGAAAAGCCCCCCCCCTCCTACATACGTGTAGGACCGTAGCGCTGGTAAAATGCAATTCTTTGTTCTTGCCAACACACAAGTACTAGAAACCACTAGCATTTTGTATTAGTTTGTACAAGAATTTAAGTAAAACCATATAGACATAACAAATAAAAGCGATTATAATCATTAATCAATATGCTTTTGATTCCACAGCAACAATGTTAACGATGAATTTACAATATCAAATACAGATATAGCACCGTAAATGCAAACATGTAACAACATAACGAAATTTTGAATCTGTGTAACAAGAGGCTACAGATTATAGAGGCTCGGTAATCTCGAGCAAGGTCACGGCAAGGGCGTATCCAGGATATTCTTTTCGGGGGGGGGGGGGGGGAGGGTACAAAGAACACTTTAAAAACACATCAGAAAGTTGTTTAAATGCATTTTTTGTTACATTTACATGTGTTTGACAAATATTACAGGGGTGGGGGACTCAAACCCGGTATCCCCCCCATCCCGGATAGGGCCTTGAATCACGGATCAGAGTAATTTTGAAATCGTAATCAAAACATGAAGGCAAGCATCACAGCAGCTTATGGCAAAATCGCACACTCCATTGATGTGTTCTTCACTTTTGTGCTTTCTAATGGTATGAGAGCACAATGGCACAGAAAATAGCACCTTATAATTGTAAATTATCGACTAGTATGCTTCATTAGTTAGCTTCAAAATTCAGTTGCTCATCAAAAAATGTGAACTAGGATCAGACTCATCAGGACTACCAGATAAAGGAGTGTCTGCACTACAAAAACCCAAATCCAAGTATTCCTAAAAAAAAAATAATTCTTTACTGAAGATCTAAAGAAGTATATTGCAACCATAGAGATAGATAAAGAATAGAAGGTTCTCAAAAATTTCGCAGTTAGAACTGGATGTTAATCTGGAGCCATGTACCTATCAACGTTTTCATAGTATTTTATAGTAGACTTTCCATATAAACCGAACAACTTAAAATTAAATACAGGATTTGTTTTATATAGTTACTAAATTAAAGTCGCACACTTCCTTGTTGCTATACATACATATTCTGGGCTCATTTTTGCTTGCCGAATGTGCGGCACTCAGGGCCGGATTTAAAGCTTTGGCGCTTTTAGGCCCAAGCGTTTTTGCCGCCCCGTTTTTGCGAGATTTCTTGGAAATCTCCGAAAATTCAGGGGTAGTGGAAGTACAAAACATTTTGCAAATTATGAGCCAAAATTAATGAAAGAGAGAGGTGATACTGAACTGACAGGTGCCATTCTTGGGAGACATCTAACAGTTTATAAGCGGCTATGGAATCCCTGCGTTGTTTTAAAATCCCTTTTATGTAAACAGCCAGCACAGCAGCAAAGTGCGCCTGGCACTTTGCCGATAAATCGCATCAATTCAGCTTTTGTCAAGAAAAAAAATCGCTCAGTGATAACTTATCGCATCCCCTTGCATTGTACGCCTCTAGGCCCGGGCCTATTGTAAACATGGGCCTGGTAGCACTGTTGGCCGGTTTATATGTCAACATATTTCTCCTTTATTATATAGAACATATTGTATTTATTTATTGGAACTCCTGTTTTTCAAATTGCTAAGGCGAGTGGATGTCGTAAGGAAAGATTTATGGGAAATAGCAACTTCTTTGGAGGGTGCAAAGAGGGAGGCTGTGATTAGATTGGGATAAAGGAGGAGCGTGTGTAGATGTGTTGGCCCCAGAAAGCTTGGTACTGCAGTGATTTGTTAGTAGTAGTAGAGGGGTTCTTCAGATCAAAATTCGGGAGGATTTTGACTTGCTAGACTTATAACTTCATTTAGAATCGAATTTTGTTTGGGAAAATGTTTCCCTCTTCTCTTAAGCTATCAAGCTATTCCGTGGCTCTAATCTATTAACCTTCAAGAAATTAATAAGCAAAAATCCGACAACAAAAATATTCTCAAAAATAAGACGAGATACAGGGTTAGAGAAGAAGAGGGAAAGAGAGGCAAATAGGATGAAATGCCAGGTATATAAAGGGAGAAAAAAAAGAAAAGAGATAGAAAGGTTAATGTGAATAATGGGGTGAGTGTGTCTCCAGTTGACTTAGTACCACAAAAGAACGCTGACATTTCAGATTAAAATGAGGTATATCTTTTTGACTTTGACAAAACAACGACTCTGCTTGGAAAATTTGTGTCGACAAGCCTTTTAAAAATTTAGCAAAAACAAGTGTATCTTCCATAAACTCTTAACGTATACCATTGACTATTAGGATAGCGATTAAAGGGGGGAAGAAAGACGCGGATGAGTTTTGCTTGTGAAAAAATATAGCCTTCAGAAGGTTTTTTGTAGACGATAAAATTTGTAATAAATGAACCGATTGAAATCGCAGAAAATAAAAACTGTAATATATCCATAGAAATATCTTGGCTTCTTGTGTTTTAAAGTTAGAACACATTATTGTACCATTTAGGGTAGAAGCAAAGTTTATTAAAGAAACTGCGGACTTGTATATTTGGGACTTGTTTTTCAATAGAAATCGGACTTTCAAATCAAGGACATTTTGGAATGGACTTGTTGCCCAGCCCCTGCTCAAAGGTAACACTAAAATCTAAAAAAAGAGAACTTTACCTAACTTCCCCCTTCAAGAGCCAATTCCACTCAAATTTTTGAACAGTTCACCAAATATTAAAAAAACTTTTTAGAGTAAAAAGAATATTGACGATACATAAAAGTTACTGTATCAGTCTTCGAAAATTAAAGCAACTCAATTATTGACGGGTTTAAATCACAACATAAATATTATACAGTATAAAAAATTCCTATCTTCATCGTTAAGATTTTTGGGACAGATCAGTCTCGCACATTTCTCATGACTCCACTTTCGCGCGTGTGCACTGACAAATTTTTAGCACATTGCGGTGGGAATGCCAAGAAGTAACTGAAGCTATTACTGTGACACAAAGGGAAACCTCCATTTCCGCGCGCTGTGACATGTCCCATTTCTGAACCAAATTTTCCATATTGTATAATATTTATGCTGTGATTTAAATAGAGAGATATATAATAAAAAAACAAACTTACGTCGGTCGAGGAGAGGGACATAATCCTATCCAAGTCCTCCACTAGCTCTGTAAATGTTGGCCTCTTATCAGGCTCAAATTGCCAACAATCTCTCATAAGTAAATACCTGAAATAAATATAGTAATGTATTGAATAGATTAAAGGTGCATTTTCCGAAAGATCAGTCCAAATTCCCCTTATGAAATTATTTTGAATCTGTGCATAAGTTGCAGCTTTGTCAACCTATCATACTGAAAAAATATATTATTTCCTGAAGGTCAAATATTGCACGGACGTAGGAATATAAATCGGGGGAGCGGTGATATTTCATACCCATTCGAACAATCCAGGTAAATTTGCATAGAAATAAAGAAGTAAAGTGTATTTAAAGTAAAAAAAAGGTCATGTACAAAAAAAGAGATATGAACGCGCATCAGCGATCTCTACTCTTCCAAATTCCTATCCCATAGATAATACATAAATGAATCAAATGAATGAAACCGTTCATTTAATTAATAAACTAAGACCTCCTTTTAATAAACACATTTTTAAGATACCTCGCTATTCTACAGACAAATTGTGGAGACGTAATTTTTAAGACATCTGGAAGTAGCAATTTATTTTTCCCTAGTATACCTTCCATTAGCGTGAAAGTCCCTGACACCCGATCAAGAAATGTACCAAATCCTCCTCCTCATCTTCTTAAAGCGGGAAAGTATGTCCGTCTTCTTTACAACTTTTTTCTTTTGTAAACGTTTTAAATATTGCTCCAATTTGAAGGCCAGTTGTGAGGTGCACCCAGTAAGTGAGATATCTACCAGGTAAATTCATCTGAAGGTAGAACTCCTACCCATAAACTACCTAAACATCCTTTAACGCTTCCAGGGTTCTTTGCCTCCTCACTCCGTTTCTTGATCCTTTCATTTTCTAGCACAATCATAATCTCATTTGCCAAATTCACATATATATCCATAGGTTATCTAACTTCATTCTAAACAAAAGAAAACCTCGTTTAATCTAAAATATCTTTCATTTTAAACTGTCATTTCCCTGGGAAAGTAATTCTTCATAGGCTGCTTTAAGCAACCTATCACTCGGTAACTAAACCACTTTTAGCAATATTTTATCACTGAGGCTAGTCTGCAATTTTTTGGTGGCCATTTACCTAGTTCACCATTCAAATACTGGGAAGGAGTCGTCCTATGCAGCCTATACAATCTCTTAAAGTAAACTAATTGAATACATTCAACCTGAGCAGCTTTCTCATGTTCCCAAATCCCTGCTCCATAATGTAGAATTGGCAGGATTTTCGATAGAAAAACCCTTTTATGCAGCGGAAAATTCTTAATACCCGTTATCAAAGAGTTCGTGGTAACGAACTGTAAGTAAGAAGCGACCCGGCTCCATAGTAACCAAAACTCTAAAACACGGAATTTTGATACCAATAGATACCCATCAAAAGCTACGAGCTTGAAAAAATGTGTCTTATTTTCAAAAAAAGGGGGATACAACCCCTAAAAGACATAGAACTTTATTGAAAATCACACCATCAGATTCAGCGTATCAGAGAACCCTACTGTAGCGGTTTCAAGCTCGTATATGGAAAAATGTGGAATTTTGTATTTTTGCCAGAAGAAAGATAACGGATGCGTGTTCATTTGTTTTTTGTTTTTTTTTTCCCAGGGGTAATCGTATCGACCCAGTGGTCCTAGAATATCTCGAGAGGGCTCATTTGAACAAAAATTAAAAGTTCTAGTGGCCTTTTTAAGTAATCAAAAAATTGGAGGGACAATAGGCCCCCTCACACTCACATTTTTTACCCAAAGTCACCCGTTAACTTTGATATAGTCATTTTGTTCAGCCTAGTCAAAAATCTTAACAACTATGTTTCTGAGGATGACTTAATCCCCCACAGTGCCGGGGGGAAGGGCTGCAAGTTATGAACTTTGCCCATTGTTTACATATAGTATCGGTTATTGGGAAGTATACAGACGTTTTCAGGAGTATTTTTTTCTGGGGGGGGGGGGGGGGGGTTTGGGAAGCGGTTACATGGTAGGATATTTCCATGAAGGCATTTTTCATGGGGGAAGGGAATTTTCCTTAAATGGGCGCCTGATTTCCCAGCAAGAGCGAGATATTGAAGAGGGGCAAACCCCCTCATATACGTAATAATTTCTGTTCGTTTTAAGTTTAAATGTTGCCCCTTACTTTCAGTTGAAAAAACTTGTTTTTTCATTTAATATTATTCTAGAAAAGGCCATACTCCATTACTAATAATTCTATCAAACATATTCACTAACACTGGCAATTATTTAACAAGATATATATTTACCACAACTGCAGGCACCCCCTCTGCTCCTGGTTCGGACCCTTCTTTCATATACTTAACAACCCTCCTAATCTCCTCAGACGTGGTTTCCCTTACCAAATCACAATCCTTTTCTCTCATGAAAACACAAAACAATTTAGAATGCTTAATTCTATGCTTTCACCCTCAATACTCTCTAAACAACTTGGCTAAGTATCAGCTGCTGGGATAAAAAAGAACGTATCCAGGTTTGTTTTTGTTTGTTTTTTTTTTTGGGGGGGGGTACAATTTTTTTTAAACCCATCAAAACTTTGTTTATATTCATTTTGCCACGTTTTACGAGTCGGATAAACATTTCCAGGGTGGATTCAAACCCCCTAACCCCCACCGCAGATACGACCTTGGGGATATCTCATAGAACTACTCTTTTATCATCTTTTCACTTCATTTTTGACTAGAAGATTATGACTTCGTTCATCTTGTCTTCGAAGATGCAGTTTTTTGTCAAAAAATTAACTTTATTTTAAATATTGTATTTTGCTAATTATAAAGGCACTAGATATAGCAATTATCTTTAACATGAGCCCTTATTCAGCTCTCTATTATATTCCAGTGCCCCTCTAGCAGAGGAGAAGGAAAAAATGGGAAAAAAAAAGAGAACACGTAAGTGCTTCCATGAAAAAATTGATTTTCCTTGTTGTTCAAACCAGGGAGCCGTAAGTTTCATGAACAGGGTTTTCGACCATGGCAATTCCAATGGTACACTTGTTATTTTGATACGATTTAGTTTCATAATTTATTTTGGGTTACTATTGGCCGAGGTTCGTCTTTTACTAAGTTGCAGCTGCCGCTGCAACCACGAAATCCTTTGTATTACTTAAACCAAATACTTGCTCAAACTCCTTCTGTTCTTCTCTAAACATCTCTCGCTTTTTTCCTCTGATCAACCTATTGGATTCTCTCACCTTAGAACGTATTAGATTCTCTATTCTTTTAACCTTCAACATTAAGCCTTCCTTTTCCTTATTTAAAGAACAATTATTAACTGACTCTAAAAGGTCTCCTAAATATTTTTTTTATATTGCACTCATTATAAACAAATTGAACTTAGTTGTCTTATTTATCGTTTCAGACTTTTGGGCACATTGATAAATAATTGAACCCAATTCACTCAATGTAATATCAACGTCAATCGATGATGTACATGTTTTCAAATGTCTCAATTACCTCGGCCCTTCAAAATGTATTTCCCATCAATTCCAATTCCCCACCACTCCACTTGGTCTTTACAGGCTTTCTATAATAATCCTATTTTCCTTTCTATCACTTCTCTTGTTCTCTACTTCCATTTTTTTAGGATAAATAAAATTTCGAATAGGGATAAATCCTTTTATCAGACAGTGACAATAACAATCACAAAATATACTGGATATTTCGGTTACATCTACAGTGACCGTCATCAGCAGAGTATTTCTCTCTATTGGACATTTCGGTCACATGTACAATGCCTGTCATCATTAGAAATACTCTGCTGATGACGGTCACTATACATTTGACCGATAAATCCAGTATATTTTGTGATTGTTATTGTCAGTGTCTAATAAAAGGATTTACGTCTATTCGAACTTTTATTTATTGTCATGTAAAGGCAGTGTGGTCTTCAAAATTACCTACATCATTTTTCTTGAAATTGCCATTATAAGCCTTAGTTTACTCTCCGCAGGAAAATGATCTGACTCGGTAATTCGTGGAACCTCAATGCCTACCGTCTGCTTCACTAGCCCCAAGCCAAACAACAGATAGTCAATTACGCTAGTATTTTTTTTTTTTTCAGACAGAAGTAAGCACATAATGGGCACCATTTTCAGCAAAAACATCAAAACAAACAAAAATTTTTATGTATGTGAAATATCAACGGTAAATGTTAAAGATTATATTTTTCCCTTGCTGAGTTGGTTTTCTCATAACATTAAAAATTAGACCAAATGTAGGTGATGAGAGAAGAGAGAAAAGGGGAGAGAGAGAGGAGAGGAAGGGGTAGAGAAAGGAGAGAAAGGGGGAGAGGAGAGAAAGGGAGAGAGGGAAGAGAAAGGGGAGAGGAGAGAAGGGGGAGAGAGAGGAGAGAAAGAGGGAGAGGAGAGAAAGGGGGAGAAGAGAAAAAAAGGGGAGAGACAAGAGAGGGGAGAGGGGGAAAGAGAGGGGAGAGAGAGGGGGAGAGGGGAGAGGAGAGAGAGAAAATGATAGAAAGGAAGAGTGAGAGAGAGAGAATTAAAGAGAGTGGTTTTATTCACAGCTACTTGTTAGGTGGCTTAGTCCCTTGATAAATAAATAATGATCTGGAATAGGTAACCAAAAGTTCAAAGTGAGCCAGAAGATTTTCATTAATTTTTTATATATTTTTAAGAATTTAAACAGTATACTCCGTACACTCTTCAAACAAAATAACAAAAAGCGAACAGTTGGAAACAAGTACAAAATAATTTCGTCCTATTTTACTAGAAAAAAAAACTTTCTGGCCTTTAGAGTTCCAACAATATTTCATTACAACTTAAAAAGATCAACGGTTATTCCAAACTCTTAAAGAGCCTAAAAACTATAAAATAGACTTCATTAAAAGCCCAAAAGGTTAAATAAAATTTCACCGTATTCAAAATGGCGTCCAAATTTTAGTGGAAAGAATGTCAAAACGAATCTTAATTTGTCTTTTTCAAAAGTTAATTATCTCACATAAAAATAGTAATGATGTAATTCTGTAATTTCGCGTTTAAGTAACAAGAATTTACATTTGTCACGAAATATTGAAAAGAGAAAAGGCAATTCATGGCACCATTCTTCAGTTTGTTGTTAACCTTGAGGTTACAGGCAATAAAATAGGATAGATTATTTTTTTTATTCTTTGCAATATTAGTGTGATTAACCGAATATCTCCAGAGAGCTTATCTTTAAGCAGAACGAAAATTAAATTACGTAAGAACTATTTTGTTTTGTCTAGTCTAATCAAAAGCTTATAAGCTCATTGAAGATCACGACGTAAAGCAGTGCCAAAATTCGAGACTGGGAAGGGGTGAGGTCTAGAATCAGAGACATCTACGGGAATTTTATTGGGGCAGGGGCGGCAGAAAATCGAAGGAAAAAATTAACGAAGAAAAAATGGACGAATATATTGAAAAACCGTAACAGTCTAAATATTTCAATGGGGTCTACAACACATAATTTTATTTGGGCAACTACATGACGAAATTGCGTAAGACCCTCTTATCAAATTTTTTTCACTTTTCAGGGGTAGAGAGGGAGTCGAGACCCAGTGATCCCTCTCTGGATGTGTTATGAAGTTCAGAATTTCTGAGGGAAGAGAAAGGAAAGCGTTCAAACTTAGTGGGTCAGTCTGTATGGAACTAAATTGCAGCAAAGAACTATTTGAGACTGGTACAGCGTCAACGTTCCAAAATACTGTAAGAATGTATGTTATTTTAAATTCATCCCTGAATAAACAAGAGCGCCCTACTCTCTCTTTCCTCTTGCAAGCATATAGTAAAATTATTTGATGGATTCACTCTTCATGAATCCTTTAAATCCATGCCATTTATGCCTTTTTTGCCAAATTTTGCAAATACTTGTGAAAAATTTTTTTACAACTTTTTTACTTCTGCCAACCGTGGTGCAAGACCTGATGCTTGAGGAGCAGCCTAAAGCAGGAAAAAGAAGTTCCCTTTCCCTTATCAGTTCTGAGGATCTAGCGCCACTTGCCATCGATGGCTGGCGAAAGGTTGATTGACTCTCCCTTCTCTTTTACGACTTTTACCTGCCTAAGCTGGACGAATGTTACCTGTCTAAGCTGGCCTGAAGCTGACGGGTGAGGTTCTGGGGATAGTGGGGGGGATTATGGTGGACAACTCGACACTACAAAGAGATTCTCTTCTATAAACGATAAAAAGAGCATACCCTATATAATAACACCACACCCGAGGAGAAACTAATAGCCAAGCAACCATTGGTATTACATTATTATTTGTTTTGTTTTTAGTGTGGTGCCAATGGGCCTTTATGACTTGAGCCACGACTTTGTGAATCCTCCCTCTCCCAAAAAAGCAACATATAAATATTATCTAGATTAAATTCAAATAGTACTTTTTTGCTTTTTTGATGAAACCTCTTTTTTTTTCTATTGTTATAAAATTACAACTATTTTAATTATATGCATCATGGATGGACCTGGTGAGCAGAAAAATAAACAAAACTTACAATTCAAGCGAGCAGGCAGTTGGCTTCTCCATTCTATGTCCCTCTCTAAGCAGTTGAAATAACCTTTCCATATTTGGAATTGTTGGATACGGAGTGCCACCTAGCGTCATGATTTCCCACATAAGTACTCCAAATGACCACCTACAATAAGGGAAAAAGAATAATTGTTCCCCAATTAAACAAGACATGCGTTAGAACAGACGACCACCCGCAAGCATGTGACATTTATCCTTAAAAATATACAATTAGTTCAATCACTGTCTGGAAAAGCCATATAATACCTTAGCAGAAAAGCAAGGCTCATTTTAATAATAATATACCCCTTTTTGTTTGTGTATAATTAAATAGGAAGAATTATAATGTAAGTTCATTACTAGGTAATTAGTAGTATAATTAAAACTTCAAAGCTGCTACTAATTGTAAATCACAAGCGGGAATTCAAGTGGTAATTTGGATTTATACGAAATAAAGAAAATAATGGCTAAAGATAGTTCTTTTAGATACTTAGTAAATACAGCTATCAGTGTAGGAGTCTATTAATCTTCTTTTTTTATCCCCGCTTTTGAATGTAAATTACCAATGGACATGCATAAATTGTCATACCAAAGCTAGCTGGCCATTATCAAATTTGTTAATGAAACTAAAATAACCTTTTAGAAATTGCTTGCGCAAGGCCGTATCCCCCTCCCCATATTTGTGTCCGATTCTTAAAAAATTAACCAAAATATACACATTTTTTATACGTTTGTCAGTTTTTTTAACCCCCCCCCCCCCCAACCAAAAGTCCCTGATATGCCCTTGAATACTCCCATTTTTTCTTTTTTATGAAAACCGCATAGTACTTCTAGCTTTTTTCTACAATAAATATCTGGTAAACATGATAATGTTCGAAATTATAAGAAATTGGAAACTTCAGATAAACCCTTTAATTCTCGTCCCTCAAAGCCAATTCCAGCAGATAGGACAAAGTAATACTTGAATAATAATTATTATTCAAGTAGTACTTAATAAGAGATAAAGAATAAACAAAGAATCAAGAACAGTCTGAACAAATGAGAATGTATTTTTGCTTCTTTTTTATATATATATTTTTCCTGCCATATTTTGGCTGTTAGACATAACATTTATTGAAGTGTCTCGAATTATTCCAGAAAGATTTCAAACTTCAAATATGCGTTTTCGTTCTGATCACTATTTTCAGATACACCCAGTTGCGCGTGGTGAATCTGAAAAATAGGGGCTATCTGAAGGAAAAAAATGGGAATCTGAACCCACAGGAGGATACTCAAAAACACAATGTTGAGACATCGTGGGAATTTTTGGGGGGAACATGTCAGATAGGCTCTTTCGTTTTGGACATGGTAAAATTATTACTATTGTTTTTTCTAAATTAATTTAATTAATTTGTTTTTTATGATATAAAGAAGTAGTCATTAGTGCAGAAAATAAATATTCTTCCATTTTTAAGAAAACCTAGTAAAATAAAGGAAATAGAAGGTTTGTGTTTTTGATATTTTTTAGGTTTCTTATACTTCTACAGTTAATAGTTGCATAAAAATACTAGCTATACGAAATAAAAAACCCTGACTAATCCGGTTTGAGTTGAAATCATGAAGAAATAAGCACTCAGAAAAGAACATACACACAAACCAAAACTCAATTACACCATAAACAATTGCACCATAAGTTAATATTAAAAAAAGCTTACACGTCAGATTGTGAAGTATATACTCTTTTGAAGAGTGCTTCGGGCGCCATCCACTTCACAGGCAGCCTACCATCTGTAGTCTTTCTATAGTAATCATGGTAGTGGATATCACGCGCTAATCCAAAATCAGCAATTTTTATAACATAATCTTCAGAGACCAGTACGTTTCTCGCAGCTAAGTCTCGATGTATGCACTAAAACAAACAATCTGGTTATAGTAAGGTTTTTTGCAATTTTATTGACCTTATAACAACAAGCTTATGCGTTAGTTCACAAACATAGGTCGGAGCTTGGAGGCAGGGGTTATTTAAGGATCTTGGGGTAGGGGATTCGGAAGGGATGAAAAGTATGCTTTAGACCGTAATTTTTCAATATTATTCAGAGAGGCCTTCAGACAGTGGGGTAACTAGAAGGGGGGAAAGGGAGCACGGTCTGTATGTAGGCACAGCCTCTGAGGGGGGGCGGGGGCAAACTGGGTTTCTTATAGCTTAAACCAACCAGATTTTGTTTACATATATTGTGGTAGAGATGGTAAGAGGGGGCAAAAAAACCGACATTGTCCCCAGGCGCTGAAAACCCAAACTACGTTTCTGGCTTGAGAGCACCATCAGTCAATTAACTCAACCCATTCATTCCAAGGGCACCAATTGAGGGGTGGAAGCAGGGGGCAATTACCCCTTCTGAATTTTGAAAAAAAAAGTCAGTTGGTACTTCCATTGAAAAAAAAATACAACCCCCTCCCAGATTCTGAAAAAATACCTTTTGTGACTTAATTTTTTTTTAGAAGCAAAACATTCTTGCCCCCATCTCCCATTTCTACATTTTTGTGAATTAGCACTCCTGATCCCTGTTTGTAGGTATGTTAAAACACATATGGATTCCAACTATGAAACCAAAGATTGATTAAAATAAAAACTCAAGCTAATATATAACGGAAGCGCTTTTTTCACCATCCCAAACAAAAAATTTAATATCATGGGGCTCGTCTCTTTGAACATATAAACTCCGAACCATTTCCCCAAATTGGAAGCCCCCTCCCTCCCAGACTGACCTGAAACTCCTTCAAATAGGAATTCTGGTAATGCCTCTGTTGCAACAAGTTCTAAGACGGCTAACTCTTTTGTGATCCCTGAAACATACATTAGTTAAAAGAAAGAAAAAAGAAGACTGTGGAACTAATACTTAACTAGATTTAAATGCTAGGTTGGAATCGATCAAACTTAAATGAACCCTATTTTGCTTATTTTCCTTTCTTGTTTTTACGGGAGTTTAGTCCCAGTTAATTAGTTCGACATTGTCTCGTATCTCGAATTTGTACAAATACTAAAAATTCGGAATTCGATGTTACCATCAAGCCCATAAAGAGATCAAATTTTATGGTAGGAAAACTATATAAATCGACTTTATGCATTGACTCTAAACTGTGCAGGTGCGAGAAACGTTGCTGGAATTAGGTGTGCCATTGGGCGAGCGAAGGGGAACCGGTCGAATACCTTAGGCAGCAAGCATCCCATCTCCTAAATATTCTTAAATGGTCATTCTGCAAGCCTTAGAAACGTTCTCTGAGAGCTAGGTAGGGTAATTATTTCTGTCTGTCAATCCTAAATGACAAAAAGGTAAAGAATACGGCATTGGACTTAGCAATCCCTACCAAAGGTGCTGATCTCAGTTTCATGGTCCGTTGGCAAGGAGGTGTAATGGAGGGGGGCGTCCTGTGCTTTGGCAAACCCTTCCTGTTTAAGTTCCCCAAATTTTTCCAGGTACTCATTTAGAGCTGGGTCGACCCTGGCTGAGCTTACACAGTCACGCCACTGATCCTTTTTTTTTTAAAAACCAAATAACCAGACCTCAAATCCTTGTCCTCACGGACAAAGGGTTTTTGAGTGTCACGTGCTAACCATTCAGCTATAAATAGACAGATTGATAAGTGTATTTTAAAGCTAAGCATACGGCCATGAATACAAAAAGGCACAAATAAAATTAACCTAGATAAGCGACCATCTTAAAACACTTAAATGAAACACTACATTTGCCTAATACTAGTACTTAATACTTGGAAATACGGTCGTGTATAGTGTACCAGAAAATAAAGGCCAAAAAAAGCACAAATATAATAAGCTTACCTCAGCCATCATAAAAAGAAAAAATATGACAATCCTGGCTATAATTCTAAACAAACCATTCTAATACTTATGGAAAGCAAAGAGCTTGCAGTGTAACAAAACGATAAAACCAAAGGTATAATATATATTACAAAATGACACGATCCTTCCACAATAATAAAGTCGAATTTGGTGCAAATATTTCTTTTTTTTCATAAAAGTATAAATTATAAACAATGTTAAATGTTTCCAAGCTGAAATTCAAATTTTGATTTTGGCGCTAAATTATAAGATCCTGTTTTGCCAGAACACAAAGAAAAGTAGTTTTGAACGTGAAATTCGAAGATAATAACCCCCTCACCTCCCTCTAGAGAACTCTCATGCTACAAAAACGCTTCCTAAAGACCACAAAAAAGCTTAAAATTTGCTGATTGTAGTAGTCTAACTTCAAGTTCGAAATAACAAGTTTAAAAATTACCAAATTTCTACATTATAATACATAATTGCGTAATTACATGACAGTAATTGCGAAAATTACATGTCTGCGTAATATATAATTCTGAATTACATGATGTTTGTTTTACTCGGCAAATTCAAAAGAAAGTAAGGGAATATTACTTCAAAATAAGTCAAAATCCCCACCCCCGGGGACAAAACTTACGTTAGACTACAAAGAAACTTACAAACAAAACTTATGTTAGCCCTCTCATGCCAAATTTATGTCCCTGAAAACCCTACCTACACACAGGGGAAGGGAGATAGGAGAAATTTCCCCTGGAAGATTCCAATAACCAAGAAAATATTGACAGAGACAAATAATATTGAAAAATATTCAAAACTATACTTGACTCAAGGTATCAGGCCCCTCCCCTCATACTGGAAAAAAACATTCTGATTTCTTTCCTGCATACTTAGGATGTCTAAATTTATGATTAAACAGTATCCAAAGTAAAACTAGCTGTAAGTACTATTATAAATAAAGGCGCTTATGAGTCAAACGTCTGTAATAAATATGTGTTTGTGCATCATGAAATGAAAAATTAGCACTCCTTCAAATATTATTTAGCTTTATTTAATACTGGGGTAACTAATTTAGTTTGTATGACATAAGCATGAATAGTAAAGAGTCTCATTATTCCTTAGTTTGCTAATTGGTTCTCAGCTTCTTTAATTGAATGTGCATACCTTTTCTGAAGAGAGGTATTCCATGCCGCGTGCCACTTGATATGCAAAAGAAACTAAGTCCCGTGCTGACAAAGGCTTATATTTATTGGCTAGGTAGGAATCGACGCCCCCACCCATGACAAATGGCTGTCCGATGGCGTGCTCATATCCTGAAGCTGGTCTGTAAAAATAAAATAAATATATAAACAGTGGTATCTTTTTTTTCAGGGAAGGGGGGGGGGGTTACAAAAACCTCCTTAGAATTTGAAAAACACATTTTTACACACACACACCCCTTAATTTCCATAAATTGACGCCGTTATACGTAAATAGAGAATATTTACAGGAATAACAACAAAAGAACCAAGGCTGCATCCAGGATTTTTTCAGGGAGGGGGCGGGGGTACAAAAGCTTAAAAAATGCATTAAAATTGGTTTATATATACATTTTGTTACGTTTTTATGAGTAGGGTAAAATTTCCGTGGGGTGTGTGTTCAATTCCCGTACCGTTAAAGTATGTTCCATATTATCATGCAATTCTTATAGTTGATATAACTGGAATTTTTTATTAAGTTTGAACACACACCCCTCCCCTTGCAGAAACATCAACACAAAATTCAAGTGCGTGCAATCTATTAAATCGACGATGTGTTTTGGTCGGCAGTTCATTCTCACGTCATTTAGCTTAATGTGTTCAAAAACCAAAATAAGACGTGGTTTGGGCTAATGACTTCTTTCTTATCCTCATTTTGGGATGTTATGAGAAAAAACGAGGCCTATCAAGATTATTTTTGCCCCTCCCCCCACTATATTTTGAAAAACAAACTTTGTCCCCTTCCCCATAACTTCCGTGAATTGAGCCCAGTGGACCCGTCGCTGTTATGGTAGTCATCAGCACAACCACGGCTTGGCGTATTTTGATAAGCAGTCCATCCTGATTTCAATATAACCAGTCTACTGAAAGTGGGAAAATAAGATTGTATTTTAGAGGATCTTTGCAAAAGCTGTTGCTTTTCGGTCCCTATCCACAGTTTCGTGTACCGAAGTCGACTTTTAAAAAAAGAACAAAGATAGTCCTACCAATAGTTCAGTCAGGTTTATTAAAGGTTTGTGTGCTATGTTTCGAAGACAGACAGATATACTTTTCCTTATATTACTCTTTTACATAGGAAAGTTTTACAAACCTATGTTTTCTTAGAAAGTCCCTTAAATTTCCATGTTCTGCGAATTCGACGATAACATATAGCGGACCATCCTGAGTACAAGCGCCGATCAGATTAATTATGTTTATGTGGCGACCAATCATTTTGAGCAGCTCCATTTCTTGAACTAAGTCAAGAAGCTCTGCATCCGTATGGCCCTCTGCAAGAAAATTTTGTTTTCTAAATGATATCAAACATGTCATATAACAGAACCACAATTTATTATCAAATACTATACATAGCTCTGGTTCAGCAGTCTTGCACAGAAGCCTGGACCACAGCATAAGTAAATATAGGAACAGTAGCGAAACCTTCTTCAAAAATGACACACATCATAGCACGCTGACTGGGAAGTCCCCAGTACATCAGAGCAGTAATTTTAGTTGCTACTTGGTTTTCCATCGGATAAAAGCACTAAACATTTGTTATTGCGCGTGCGCGAAGATGCGGAGTCAAGAAGACAGGTCTAGATTGATGTGTAATAATGGAGAGTATAGGACTTTTCGCTACTGTTCGTATATATATTTATACTGTCACCTGGACATATCACAATTCGCTTGCACTGATGATATTACATTTTGCACGAGCATGCGCGGTAAAAACAGAACAAGATCATCTTTTTTCAAACTCAATTGGTGTGAAACAAGCATAGAGATGAACTTAAACGTAAACTCTTTTGTACAACTGTGGACTTTTGTGGCTCTTCTTTTTTTTATTTCTTTTGTGCTGTTCTAATGCGGTTAATCAAGTACAATCATCTTTTCTTGCGAACCTTTGATTTTTTGAATCATTTGATTTTTATTTTTTTTTCTGCATACATTCCATTGGTGGATCTTTTGTTCAGACAACAAGTTATTTGATTGTAGAGATATTGATGTTCCAAGTAAGTTTTTCTTTCTTTCTTTTTTTTTGGGGGGGGGGGGGGAGCAACGCCAAATACAAAAATAAAGCAAGAAACACGTTATGTACAAAATTATTCTAGGCTGGGGAACCTTTTTAACCACCACATGCCAAAGCTAGCTTACTCTTATTTTGCTCAAATCCGTTTCATATGACAACCAACTGTTATAGGCCAATGGTTATCCAGAATATTAAATAAACTAAATAGTACTTCATTTATAAGTAACTGACTAAGTAAAATTCGAATGTATTATTCCGCAAATATTTTAAATAGGTTTTATGGGTTACACAAGCAAATGTTTAACGCTCTGCCGCATAAACACGATATAATGAATACCATTAATATGCCTATACTTTTTGCTTTTGATATTACCCATTTTCTGTTCTAGGTGCCAGAAAAAAATTTCTGACATACCGCGTTTGGCAAAACGACTAATCGTCCCTTACACAAGCATTAGAACAATGTCGTAAAAGTAGCCTGTGTATACTGCAACTTTTGAATATTCCAAGAAATTGTGGCGAAAATTTTCTCTCCCAGTTTAAAGCGGTCAATGATTTTAAAAACGACCTACAGTAAAGCTGGACACTCACTAATTAATGAATCTGATTTAACAAACCAATGAGAGGGGCTCATTTTTTGTAAATTTGTTCTTTATGGTAATGCCCATAGTAAATAAGTCTGGAAATGACAAAATGTGCAAGGCAAGTCTTCGTTTCTTCTTCTTCTTGTTTATTAGGTGGCTGTATAGGGTAAGATACTTTTTTCACACAAAATCCGGTGCATACTATTCTTTTCTGAAGTCCAAGGAAGTCATCAAAAATCCTTTTCTTTTTTTATAGAGAAAAAACTATAAGTAGTTCTGACAGTAACATGGACTAAAAATAATATCAAGAGCTCACAGAAGAGCTATTATTCTGATGAATAATTATCTTTTTTGACAATATGACCATTTGACAATTTTTGACAATAATCTTTTTTGACAATTTGAAAAAAATTGACAAGATAAGTAGGATTTTAGCAGTCTGATAAGATTACATTAGTTTACACATAAATCGACACAGATGACACAGTTCAGCTTACCGTAGTGGAGGGTGCCTTATCAGGCACGGGAAATCGAATACCTTGCAGCATATTACAAGACAAGTTCAAGACAGCAAGACATCTGCTTATGTTCGAAACAAGAGAAAAAAATGCATCATCTTTTGAGGACGGATTTACTTTATTTGATTATTTCCAAGCAATTTATAGGTATTTTAACCTGAAAAAGCTATTTCAATCTTCAGAAAGTATGGTATTAAATTTACATTTACTACCAAACAATTTATTATTCTCAAATTTAACCAATGAAATAACCGAGAGTACATATTCAATAAATAATCAATGTGACTTATCATACAATAAAACTTTAATTACAGTTCTTTTCAAAATAAGTAATTCCAACTAGATGGTGATATATCATTCAGTACAGTTTAAAGGAAAAAGTAAGGAACATAAATATTTATCATTATCCTGTAGACCCGCTTTTTTTTATGTACATTAAACATTATAGTAGTAACAAAACTAAAGAACGCCAGGACTGTAACGAACAAATTTAGCAAGATTTCTTTTTTATTCAAAGCTATTAGAATTCATTTGAGCTGGAAAGGGCAAATAAATAGAAAAGGGGTACTTCACGAGCTTAGAAAGCAGTAGTTCCTGGTAATTGAAGCTTTCAGTAACGGATCTATGCCCTAATTAGGGCTAGAGAAGGTCTTCTCAAGCATCCAATACCATCCCCTTTCTTTCAAAGCAGTAAATTTGTATAATTTTGCAGAATAGAAACAGATCTAAACCACAGAGTTGTTTTTATGAAATGTTTAATCTCTTACCTCCCTGCTTGTGAGGCTTGAAAAACTCTATAAAATAGGTCATTACAATGGAAATAAATTGAAATTTGGCATTGAATCCAGGTTTAATCCTAGAAACCACCTTACCAAGACCTACAGTCTAACAGATGTACACTCTAGGTCTAATTTACAGGAAGACAGGAAATATACCTATCTTCGCAAGAATACTTTCCAAGTTAATGAGAAGCACCTCTTCTCTAGTTTTACCCTAGACACTTAAAAACGTTGACTTTAAAACAGAAATATTGTTTCCCTGTAGATATGACTAGAATACATACAGGGCATTATCCAAGACAATCGGTGTTTTTTATCACTATTTGACCTTACGACCACCATTCACCTTTTAGCTACCCACTCACCTTCAATACTCCACTTTTAACCCCTCACCACTCACTCACCTTTTAACATTTTTACTGCAACTGTTGACTCCGTGCCAGGCTGTGGAACACCTTCTGCAACAGCTTGAACCACGTGGCCAAATGCTCCTTCACCTAGTGTTTTTCCAAGGAAAAGCCTGTTCCGGGGAAATTCCCATTTGGCGTCCCGTGGTAATTCATATTCTGAGGCACTGAAGTCATCTGCCACTTTTCTCTCGATTTTTATGACAGGCATTAGCTAAACAAAAATATCATGATTATCTTCAGTATACTAGCCATACAAAAATATAAAACAAAGAGTATGGGTAACTAATAATAACAATAATTATTTGTATTGGAAAACCCGAGGGCCATATACAAAAGTCATGATTACACATCTAACTAGCTCGTACAAACACATCAAAATCAAAACCAAATAATATCTACTTCTATTCGCGACATTTGTGTCTCACCTCCATCGCCTTCGACATAAAATTCTCCACCATAGCAATCGTTTGTGGATGCGTCGATGTAAGAATGCCAAGAAGTAGCTCATTAAAAAGAAGAAGTAGCTCCAGCCAATTTACCCCTAATTTGAGATAGCTCGCAGCAACTCAGAAGAAAATGGCCCAATCCATCCTCCTCCGCATCGCAGGGAGGGCAATTATTCCTTTGCTTCAGTAATTCCCTTAATTTTTAAAAAGTTGTTTCCCCGCTGGTAGACAGTTTGCTCTCAATTGGATCTATAACCTTAGAAAGCTAACCGGAAAACTTCCATTCCATATATGGATTTAACTTATCTATATAATACCAAACTCTTGGATCGACCTAGTTCACACCACCATTTTGGATTTCTTGCTCTTCTAGTCTTACTCTATTCAGTCCCAACCGACGATTTATATCATCTCTTGGACCCATACCATCATTCCATAAATACGAAAAGCCTGTCCCATCAAGCAGCTTTTTAATACGGAATGGCCAAAGCATATTTTTCATTATACTTAATAATTCCTCATAGGAGTGGAATAAGAGTGAAAACTGGCGGTAGGGTCGGCAAAAAAAATCAACGCTATCTAGCGTTTGGCGTCTCTTGGCATTTTTTCAGGCTTTGTAATCGTTTTTTTCTGTCAGGAACTGAATTATTCTTATTGTTACACTGAGAAAATGCAGAGAAACACCAAACACTAGATGGGGTGGATGGGCAACACTAGTGCCAGTTTCCACTCTTCAAAACCACCCCTACTCTTTGATCCAAATCCTAAAACTAAATAAAACAAACACTTGTAAATTAGGAATGCCATGTTTCTCAAATGATTCTCAAGTATCTTACCAAGGATTCACAAGAGCCAGTTCTTTCGTAGTCTATAGTGATTTTTTTCGTAACTGGAGCAATACACATCTTTCCTCGTTCTAGTGATATCATTCTTTCTCTTTTTATTCTGAAAAAAGAAAATAATAAGAACAGTGGTTTAGTAAAGCTATCACCAAGGCAGCATCCAGGGGGGGGGAAGTTAAGGGGTTTAAACCCCCCTCCCCCCGAAACGTGTGTCCGACTCGTAAAAACGTAACATAAATGAATATAAAGGAATCTTTTATGTGTTTGTTTAGTTTTTGTGTGAGTAAAACCCACCTCGAAAAAAATCCTTTTGTACCCCCCCCCCCCCAAAAAAAAATTATGGATACGACCCTGGCTATCATATAATTTAGGCCTATCTCAATTCCACCAAACGATAAACTTTTCTTCAGAATAGAAGAGATTTTGAATTGATATACTTGTTTGAGGCTGTTCCATGCCACATAGGTTCATTAATTTATACCATTATCTTAATTAATTCATAGCACTATCCCCCATTTCCTAAAAAGTCAACCCTGCCTGAGACCCACCGGGTAACTGATTTAGTAGAAAAAAAGAAATACTAGGAGTAAGCGCAAAATCTTTAAATAAAATCCTAAGTTGTGAGCAACCTCAATTACACATGCGATGAAAGAACTAGCTTTGACACTCCCCTCCACAAGGTAATGTCGTTATTTAACGAAAACAATCGATTATTTACGCATGATTCACTTTTTTTCATGTTCGAGCAATATGTCCCTCCCCTCAGAATTCAATAATTCTGCCAAAAATTAATCCCTACGGAAGTATCTTCCCATCTCCCAAATTTTACTAAAAAATTCACACGATGTGCTGAATGCTCCTTATATTCTTTCAAAAATATTTTTAAAAAAATTCTCGTTAAAAGTGCATCGTCATTAAATCTTGGGTCCCCCCCAGTAAAATTCTCTGCCAAAATTCTTATGCCAAATTTCATATATAGACAAAAACGTTGAAACAACATCTGTTTAAAATAACTTAAAGTCCACTTGAAAAAAGTACGAATACAGTTGTATCAATTTTGGCCAAGACGAAAATCATGAATTGTGCAAGCTACTTCATCATTTTTGATTCCCACTTCTCCTACATAGTAAATATTAAATTGTGGAAATAACAAGATAACCTGCACACCTACCTTCTCCTTTTTTCTCTTTACTGAAAATACCCGCTTTTGAATTCATTTTCTTCCCAAAACACAAGTTTCAATTTTTATGGGAGCCAAGAAAAAAAACCCTCACCTGACTTTTTTCTATCATTTTAGACAATCAACTGAATGCGGCTGAACGTTTGAAGGATTAGTGCAAAAAGAGCTACTATTTAAAGAATAGCATTATACTATTTACGAGAGGGTGCTTATATTATATGATAAAAAAATAATGAAGTTTCATCATAAATACGGAATAGAAAAGATTCGCATACATGCGTAAATAGAATAAAACCCGTTTTATGTCTTGAAATAATTCTCTTCAATATTGGTTTAAATGGATATGTTTAAAAAATGGGGAGGGGCAGGGAGAATGGAGCGGCCGAAGACACTTTTTAAGGCACTAAACCCATAAGAAAATTCTCAATCCTCCCTAATTCTATGTACAAAATAGGTCCAACGCGCGGAGGGTCAAAGCACTTTTTCGAGGGAGTCGGGTAAAAAAACAAAAAAAATGTGCACTTAGCTCAAGAATTTATCACAATCCCAGAAAACTTTATAATTTAAGAAGCAAATCAGCACCCACAGAACAAGTTCTGATACGAAACTTTTTTTTTATGTGAGCAGAAGGTTCGACTTATAAATACGTAGGCATGTTTGGTTTAAACTTCTAGAGAAAGAATATGCTAGAGTCCTATCTAAAAGGGCCTTCTAAAAAAAGTGTGTTTATGAGCATGAACTTTAATCTTTTTTCTTTTTAAAGAGTCATTATAGCACGGACACACGTGGGAAGGGGGCCTCAGGGACCGCCCCGTCTCCCTGAAGTCCTAAATTTTCATGAATTTTTTTGCACTTTTTATTCAAATTGTCAAAAAAAAATTATTGTCCTTCCATTTTTTTTCTCTACCCTCGAAAAAAAAAATACTTGGGTACTCGCCTGGTTACCAGAAAATTATTTGTTATTTATTAAGTGTCGTTACTATTGCATATTCCACAATTTGCATACAAGTCTTTTAGCGTCTAATCTGAGAATATCCTCACTTAACAATCACAAATGCGAAGTTGGTCTACAAGTCAGACACAAATCTTTAAAGTAACCAAGGATAGTAAAAATGAAAAAGGGCGGTTTGATTGGTTAAGTGGAAATTTACACAACCATAAACATTTTAAACTTAAAAAAAAGAATCGACGAAAAAGCCCTCTATATCCAGTCATACAGTTTTGGTAGCTATGGACGTCAAATAAAGAAAAATCTGGCGTAAAATGTGCAACAAACAAGCTAAAGACATGTGGCACTAAACAGCTTTAAAAAGGTGTCGCTTTCATTAATATGTAGTGTCTTTGGGAGTCAACGCAATGTTAATGTTTGAGTTTTTACGGACGAAAATTGTTGTCAAATTTAACCGATTAATTTTTCATTATTGTTTTTTTTTACGGTTGAACGTGGCAACACCGACGAAAATGTGGTACTGTCCTAAAGCATGATTTAGAATAAAATTGGAGAAGACTAAAAACTTTAAAACAACAAAAAGAAAAACCTTAGTAAATTTTGGGTTTCATGTATGAATAAATCTAAGGATTTGGATAAGGATATGGAGGGCAAATAGTATTTTGGATTTTGATATCTTTGGTATTTTAAAAACCCTTTAGCGAAGACCTATACTTTCATTAACTTCATGAAGGCCTTGAAGACTTTTTACCTGGAGGTCTTGAATACATCTTATTTACACTCGTGACAGTGATAATCCGTACAATAT
>JAQQPU010003325.1:0-10019 GCA_029168905.1 Artemia sp. Kazakhstan ARC1039 | reverse complement strand
CCGGACAACATCTGAGACATAACCCAATCATACACCACTTCAATAAATTCCACCTCAGCAACAAGAACCCTCTTCTGTAGGATATCCTAGATGGTAACTGCTTTTCCTACGTTCTTCAGCGGGATTTTTTGGACTTTGAAAAAGTAAAAACTTCACCCGGACAACATCTGAGACATAACCCCATCATACACCACTTCAATAAAGTCCACCTCAGCAACAAGAACCCTCTTCTGTAGGATATCCTAGATGGTAACTGCTTTTCCTACGTTCTTCAGCGGGCTTTCGTGGGCTTTGAAAAAGTGAAAAAACGGTGACTTCTAGGGGTTGTAGAATTTGGCTAGTATGAGGGGGATGGTGAGAAGGATAATTTTTTGCAATATCCTTGAAAATGTTCACAGGATTTTGGGAAATATATACCCAGTGAGCATCCAGGATCAGCAGCTTTTTTGTTCAGGAGAGGCTCATGAATGCATTACAAAATACTGAAAGTAATCACACAACAATTCTGCTCCAGGAACCAATTTATTGGATCTCCCACTTGAACATAAAGCTGATATATCTTTCTGGGAAAGACATAATAAGGCGGTAAGAAATTTCCGCTTATAGCCGTTGTTGCAAAAATTGTAACTGGAGGACCACTTTTGTGAAATTACTTTATCAACAGCTATCCTACCATCTCCAAAAGGTCTTTAAGAGACCTATAACCTGAGATTTGGTAGGAAAAAGGAAATGGAAATTAACTCACATCAAAAAGTGGATCCGGGGATCCACCATGTTATATTCAATGGTAGTTAAGACTACCACTACAGTGGTAGCTACATCCAGTGTGGACCACTCTCCCTTACTATAAATATGATCTTTTTTCATTTGTTTTTTTTTTATATATTTTAAATTGCCATAGAAATGTAAGAAAATATTAAAAGAAGGGAATGAAGAAAAGGGCGTAAAAAAACAGTAATTAAGTTAACAGTTCGAGGGGAAAAATTGCTCTTTAGAGGGGATTTAAATCACATAAATAGAAGCAGAGCAAAAATCATATCATTCAGCGTCCTTTTTGATAAATAATTATTAAAATAAAGCAAACATGGGCTACGTCGATTTACGTTGAACAAACCTTCATTTTCTTCTTCTTTTATATCGAATGTTTCACTAGTTTTGCATTATTTCCTTTCCTTTTTTTGTCTTGTTTTTCATTATATAGTTTATTTCGTAACAAATTTTTGCGCTCCTTTTTTATGGGTTGTTAATTTTATGGTCTATTTCAGTGTCTCAAAAGAACTTTCCGTTAGAGAAATAAAAAATTCGATGGAATATTACGACTTTTTCAAATCCTTCAAGACTTGTGCCATTAAGAACTGCCACAATATACAAGCGCCTTCTATCCCATTAAACAGTTACATCACGGGGTAACGTAGGACTATCTGTGAACATTAGAAAAAGAGACATGGGTCTATTTTCAGATTATTTCTTTTTTGAATTATGGTTCACCTTAAAGGGTTTTTGAGTATATTCCTCATTCCTGATTTTTTAGAAAAACTAGAAGTCCATTTACTGTCACCCTCTTATGAGAGAACAATCCCAAAGCCAATTTCCTTTAAAGAGTATAGAAGTATCAGAGTAAAACAGCTATCACTAGATAAAGTAGATACACAATGAGCTTACTGAAACACTAGTATGTTAAAACACAAAAAAGACTGCTCGCCAATCAGCACTAAACTTTAAAACCACATAGAACAAAACTGCGTCGATATCAGCTGCATGGGGTGGAGGGCAGAGAAATAGAAGACATGAAAACTGAGCAGCAAATTATATAAAAAGATTTCCTAACAACAATTTACATACAAAAATCAATATGATTCACCAAAAACCAACTGGTTGGCGTGGGGTGAATCAGGTAAAAAAAATATATACACATAACATCATTTAAATTCACTTTAATAAGATTAAAAGAAAGAAAAATATATAAAATACACAAAATAATAATAATAATACTACGGAGCAGCAACTAGGCCTACATACCATGTCCATACCATGGGGCCATACTCAGTAACCAACAAACAATTACAACTTTATTTAAATCGAATTTACTGACTTAATTAATAATTTTTCTTTCAATTTTCCTTTAAAATCACTAAAATTTTCTATCTTCTTCATTTCATTTCCCAAATTATTCTATATTTTTGTACCCTTCGTAATAAAAGAAAACGTCAAAAAAAGCTAAAGGTCGTAATTTAAAATTACTCTTACCTTCAATAACGTTAAGATATGCTGCCTTTGTAGAAGAACCCAACGTGTTGCCAGCAATGCAAGTATACCACCCAGCATCCTCTAGCGTAGCGTTCCTTATTACGAGCTCATCGTGACCTGTTTCGCTTGTTTCACTCTGCAATTTTTTTTTAATATTTTACTAACCATACGCAGGCATATTTACTCTGGGTTTAGACAAATGTTCATACAGGGACAATTTTTGCTTACTACGGTCATTTAGTCGCCGACTTTCAGGCAGGGCCGTCACGTATGGGGGAGGTGGGACGCCCCCCCCCTATGTGTTTGGTCACTCGGTAAAAACAAGAATTGGAATCGGTTGGTAAATGCAGCGGTTTTACCGACTCATGCAGTGATTTTACGTATTGTTTTCGAAACGGACATTATGCTAATTATATTGACAAAAAACAGTCGGTAAAAGGGTCAGCCAGTCGGTAAAATCTCTTGCTCCCCCCCCCCCAAACATTTTGGCCAGTAACAACACTGCTTTCAGGGATACTTTTTATTATACCAAGCACACTCGAGTTAGCTCTCTTAGATGTGCGAAAACCGGTTTTATCTGTCTGTATTTAGAGACAATTAGCTTACGCTCAGTTGAAAAACTACGATGTAGGTATATTTTAATTCAATATTTAATGTACAGAGTTGGTATTTTGGTTAAATTAGATTATTTTAGGCATTTAATAAGATGCGTTCTGGGTGGCCCTGACTTCACTTCTCGAGTGTGTTTGGTATAATACAGAAGCACCCTTTCAGGAATTTTAGTTTTCTATCAAGCAATTTTTCGGATTGATAAATTTCTTAGGGCAACTAGGCAATTTTTTTTCTATATAGGAGCAATAGCCATGTTTTAATTTCTTTTTTCTCAAGCAATAAAAAATGGCAATAGAAGAGACAATCCAATCGATGTTATCATAGCGACAATTGTTTATTGATGCAACGCACGAATATTGCTTTTTGCAGTAATTTTGTTGTGTTAACACAAAATTATGTTATACAATTCTGAGTAAGGCTGTTCACTTGATTTTAGTTTCAAGAAGCGTAAAATGATAACTACATCTGAGGTCTCCATATCAGGCACTACCATCAAAGAGAGGCTATCAGATTATCTTGGAGTTTTTATAATCTTTTTAAGCACTTTTTTTTAGTGAGACCTGAATCAGAACTTGTCACAGACCTAATAATGCTTTCATGGTTTAACTAGAAATTTCAAATGGACGATCTAAACTATGAAAAAGAAACCTGCTAAAACTAATTAATCACTTCTGCCTGTTGGCCTATTTTCATAGCCATATTGAATATCTGAGTTAACCAGATATCAAGGCCGTACCCAGGGGGAGGGGTTAGGGGGGTTTGTACCCCCCTCGAAATGTTTTTCTGACACGTAAAAACGTAACAAAAATGGATATAAACAAATTTCTTGTGCGTTTTTGAGCTTTTTGTGTAAAACCACCCCCGAAAAAAAATCTTTGAGTAACCCCCCCCCCAAAAAAAAAATCCTGGGCACGGCCTTGCCAGATATATGATTCAATATATGGTTCACCTGGCTAGTTGAGCTAACCAGGGTTACCGATAAAACGATGGTGACACATCATACTTTTATTACAGGGCAAGTATAGAAAATCCTGACATTCGGCCGGGCCCAAGAATATTGAAATTCTTGTGACCTATTTGAAAAGGCTCACAACTCGGAGATACCTAAACTAATAGAAGGACTGCCTGCCCCCCCCCCCCCTCCAACCGTCTAAACAACTTGAGTGTCATTCGCACATTTCTTAATACGATATGTATCTTGGAAGTGTTGTTTTTATTTGTCAAAACATCAAAGACAGAAAACAATTCTTTCGTGCAATAATTTGCAATGTGTTTTTCAACACGGCCTGCAAATCATCAGGTGGAGAGGGAGGGAGATTTTGATTCATATGAATCGAAAATATGTTTAATTGTTAGTCTTCTAAAGTCTTGAAACGATACTTGCACCCATCCTTCGGGGGGAATAATATTTTTTTCTCTTTTTTCTTGTATGCTGGGGTCCTGTCAATCCACAGACTTCGGCCAGTCGGAAAAAACTTGGCCCTTTTTGGTCCCCATGTTCATACCCCCAAATTGAATAAACTTTTACGCATCAGGATCCCCTTGGCCCAGGGAAATACTGTTTTGAGATCCAAACCGTTAAGAAAAAATTATTATTGCCCCTTTTAGGCTCTTTGTTGGGCCCCGATGTGAGGGGAACTAATATTTTATTTCCCGTTTCTTTTTTTTTTTGCCGGGGTCCCAAAAAATCAGAAAGTAAAACGGGAAATGCGGGGGGGGGGGGGCTTATTAACCTCCAATCATTTTCGTCTCTTAAAACGGTCTTTGAACTTTCAATTTGCGATCCAGTGAACTCCCTCCAAAGTTTTTACGAATCCCTTCCAAACAAAGTGGTTGGAAGAAAAGAAAGAAAGAAATAATACAAGGCAGGCATCCGCTTTTTTGTCAAAGACAACGCAAGATTGTTGCCTCTATGATTAAGTTCACTGAAAATGATATATTCACTCCCATTTAAAAAGAAAGGCCTGTAGGAAAAAGAACCAAAATTGAAACCCTGAAATAGTTATTTCGAATTTAGAATACAATATATCATAATTCTAGACAGTTGAGAACACAAAAGAAGCTGTTCTTTGGTAATTTGCTTTTATGAGACACAACAAGAGTGCATGAGCGCCAAGAAATGCTAAAAAGTGTAAAAGAGAGATTATGAGTTTATGATTCCCAAAGTTAGACTCCTGCAAGAAAAGGCGGAAAAATTGTCAGACGGAAGTCTTTAAAATCCTTAGGATTTTGAATTTCTAGAAGGTGGTCTCCGAAGAAAGACAAATGAGGCAACAAAAATTCCCCAAAAAACCTCAGAGGGTACAAAAACAAACATTATTTGAACGTCATGTACACGTGAATAGGACCTCAGGAGTCAACTCCTTGACGGGTGAAGAAAGAGTCATTTAATATTCCTTTCCTACACAAGAGAGAGAGGTTTAAAAGATAAAATATGATAAGTTTTTAAGCCACCATATGTCACTTTTTTCAGGGGAGATTTCGTTGTCTTCTCTGTGTGTACACAGGAAGAAACGTGAGTAACATCAAATCCATACGTACGGAAACCCAAGCACAAAAAACATATTCTTTCAAATCCTGAAAACAACGCTGTTCACGTGCGAAGCATTTATTTTCTAAGACGTCACAGTAATATTTGCAGTTTATTTTTTCCTTTGGCTTTGTTTCAGTGATTGTAATATTTTTCTTTATTTATCATTGACTTCTTTTTTTTTTTATTCGAAAGATGCGTAATCGGCTTTAGAATCTAAGTTGATTCATTTAGTGCCCAAGCACATACAAAAAGAAGCAGCAAAAGGCCACCATTCATTGTTATTAACTATAAATAACCCCAACAAACGAGCATGCTTAATTTCGAGTAAAAATTTTCAGATAGCTATCGTATAATAATAACCTATCTCATCGCTCAAAAGGCGGGGTTTTCGACACATGATAAATGGATAGGAATTAATAAATGACACGAAGAAGAATATTTCTAATCACGAAATATAATACGAGCTCTCGAATGTGTTTCTCATTGGAAAAAAATCCAAAATCTGTGTAATTATTTCTAGATTTCCGACGAAGGGCGAGATAATTGGAACCTATTCAGAGAATTGAGTTAGATTAGAGAGCCATATAGATGGCCAACTAATACAGCTTACTACTCATACACTTGATTCGCTTATAGAGGTTGGAAACGGGTTTGTTTCTCATTTCATAATATGTTTCTTTGGTACTTGTCTGTTATAGCGCCTATGTATATAGAAGCTAAGTAGAACCGGTTTCTTCGTTAGTATCTTTCCGCTTAGCGTGAGAAAAACAAAGAAAAGTGACAGAATAGCCTCTCCCCCTTAAATAAATTCCAACATACATGTTTGTCTTGATATATTTCCCACTTAAAAATAAATATCAAGGTCAGCACACTTTCCTCTGCTGAAAGCACTGGTGTTTGAAAACTCAAGAGAAATAAGCCAGTCTGACCACCACTAATATGTATCAGCCAAGGGACAAGGACATAGATAAACACCAAGTTCAGCTGATGCTTCAATGAAATTTTTGATGTGATGTGACACAAATGGGTGTCACATAAGGAAAGCCGGTCAGGAAAATTTTTTTACCACTTTGTTCCTCTTTCCACGACGACAGGAAACGAAAGCAAGGCCGAAGAACAAGACTGGGTGGCGAATATGGCTCGTATAGAAACTTTGGTACAAGGTTGGCACCCATCCAGTAATTTATACCACATTGGGCTTCAACACCCCTCTCGGAATTTCAGTCAACTGGCGTCAAAACACTTGGGTTCTATTAGAAATAGACAATGTCGCCTAGTATTTTTTTTGTTAAGAATCAAATAACCAAACATCGAGAAAATCAACATTACCAAGCTTAGAAATGTTAGTTTCTTATTTAGTGAGAAGGGGTACCATTGGCAAATTTATCTCACAGGAGTTTATTTACCTAAACTAATATAAATAAACAATGGTTCCTAATTATGAGAATTTTTTATCTCAAAATTTGAAATTTTGAGAGAGAACAATAAGTTTTTCAAAGGTACCGAGAGGTGGGAGCCCTAAACTAACCTCAAAATGATAAATTGGGTGAAGCTCTGAATTATTTGCACATAAACATTCACCGTGTAGTATTGGCTTTCTCCAACTTGAATCCTTTTTCTTTACCCCCTCAGCCCTTCGTGAAGATCCAAAATTTGGGACCTGAAGATCCCAATCCACCAATATAAAATTCTGGTTGCCTATTTCTAATAATCGGTTGCAGATCCCCTGTAGATGGTCAAAACTAGATAATTACTAAAGTTATCTTCTAGCTTTCGTATCCTATGCAACAAGAGCTCTGAATAATTCCTTCTTGGTGTACCGCATTGGTGTAGATTCTATCAGATGAAGCTATTCCTTTCCAGGAAAAAATGGTCTTATTGATTTGTTTGTTGTTGTTTTTTTTGGTTCCTATGAATGTATGATGAATAAGGAAGCTGCTAAGTCTTGTTTAGGTTGAGAAGGTATTAATAATAGAATGCCAGTCGCTCATTTTATGACTAAAAACTGCAGGTTATTAGTCATAGTATTATATACCACTGTAGAGCGGACTGACGGAGATAGTGGTGACTCCGAAGAATTTTACTTACAGCTACAGGAACAAATAGATAGGGTCCCACCTAGAAATATGGATAGATGGTATCCTAGTCTAGGTAAATTTGGAGTAGGAAAAGAAAACAACAATGGCAACAGGCTGCTGCAATTTTGCAGGTATAACAACCTAGTTATAATTAATACAGTATTTTGTCATAAAATAGCCCATAAGTTAACATGGTATTCACAGGATGGTAAGACAGCCAACCTTATTATTTTATTGTAAACCGAAGACTGGCAGGATCAATACAAGATGCTAGGGAGTGCTGTCATTGAAGATCACCATATAGTAGTGTCTAGGGTTAATTTAAAGCTCAAATTTAGGAAAGATAACTACCTTCCGGGAAGCTATGACATTGGTAGACTTTGGGGTGAAAATGTGAGAATAGATTTCCAGAAACAGTTGAATACTTCACTGGAGAACTTAAAATTTGACAATGTAGAAGATGGATGGAATGCTTTTAGGAAAAGAGTTTGTGAGCTCGCTGATGGTGTCTTAGGGAAGAAAGTTAGAAACGCAGCTAGGAATATCAGTGAAAATGCTTTATATTTAATAGAGGAGGAGGGGCTTGTACAAGAATTATCTGAGTAATGGATTATATGAAAACAAGAGTAATGAGAAGAAATTGGAGCAAGCATTAAAATATGAACTAAGGAGGTGTGAAGTGAAGGCCCTGGATACACGGAAGATCTGGAAGATAAAGATAGACGGCATAACAGTAAAATATTGTTCTGGCCTGTTAACAAATTGAGAAGGAGTAGTCTATCTGGACATGTCCCATTTAAAGATAGGAACAAGGCCACAATTAGTGATGAGGAAAGAGTCAAAGAAAGATGGGCAGAACATTTGGAAAATGTACTAAACCGTGATGGAGTTCCCAAAAAATATAGAGGAGAATGAAAATGTTTGTGACACCTTGGATGTGAAGGAAGATATATTTTGTAAGGTAGAATTAGTAACAGTAATAAAATGATTAAAAAATAATAAGGCCACAGGTGCTGATAGTGCGGTAAATGAGTTTCTTAAATGTGGTGGTTATGATTTCAGAAATAAGTTACTGATAAGTATGACTATGATTTTTGAAAAAGGGGAAGTACCTACCGATTTTAGGAAAACCCTAACTAAACTCCTGTATAAGAAAGGTGACAAGAGTAAGCGCGATAGTTATAGAGGCATTTGCCTAGATTCTGAAGGTAGAAGATTATTTAGTACGATGATACTATTTAGACTTGGAGATGCTGTAGACAAAGTTTTAAGAGAAGAACAGTGCTGTTTTAGGAAGGGTAGAGGATGGGTCGACCAAAATTTCATTCTTAGATTAGTAATTGAGAAGTGCCTGAGTCATCAAACGCCTTTAGTGCCTTTAGTCCTCAGTTTTATAGATTATGAGCAAAAGTTTGATTCAGCTGATCAAAGAGCTTTAGAAAAGGTAAATATATGGTATATATATGGTAAATATATGGTATATACCATAATCCTTGTATGGTATACCGTACAAATACATTAAAGTGATTAATGCCGTGTACGAGAATAACACTGCTGCGGTTAAGGTAGGAAATGAGGTTAGTAACTGGTGTCGTATTAAATCAAGTCTTGAGCAGGGTTGCGTTCTATCCCCATTTATATGGATAATTTTGATGGACTTTGTCTTAAGAAGCACAGCAAAGGCAATGGGAGAGCACGGAATCAAATTGGGAAGTAAAATTTTTATGGACTTTGATTATCCTGATGATTTAAACATCCTAGATGAAAGTGTAGGCAAAATGAATGAACTTTTAGAGATTTTGCGAGTTCAGGGTGCAAGAATAGGTTTAAAATTAATGTTCAGAAGACTAAGTTGCTAAGGCTAGGAATAAGTGAAGACGAAAAGGTAAGGTTGGATAACGAAAAGATCGATCAAGCGGACAGCTTCACTTAGCTAAGTATTATTATTAGTAAAGACGGTGGGTGCAGTGAAGATGTTAAAATTAGAATGCCAAGGCCCGAGGTGTTTGTTCACAGTTGAAAAAGAGTTCGGAAGAATAGGAAGATAAGTCCGCGAACCATGATTAGAATATTGGAAACTGCGGTGATGACAGTGGTCAAGTATAGTTCTGAAGCATGGACGCTCCGAAAACCGCAGGAAGATTTGCTAGATGTTTTCCAGAGAAATGGTCTACGGATTGTTTTGGGTAACCGACTGACTGACCGTATCAATAGTCTTTACGAAAGTGTGGTTCAATCCTGCTTTTTAGGGGTATAATGAAAAAAAGGTTGAGATGGCTAGGGCCCGTTCTGCGGATGAAGAATGACAGATTGCCGAAGATCGTCCTTTTTGACCAACCGTCTACCGTTTAGGGCTAAGCGAAAAGCAGGCCGTCCTTAGTTGGGGTCGGAGGATGTCATAAGGAAAGATTTAAGGAAAATGAAAACTTCCTGGGAGGGTGTAAAGAGGGAGGATCTGAAAAGATTGGGATAGAGGAGGAGCGTGCGTAACTGTGTTGGCGTCAGACGGCTTGGTGCTGCAGTGGGTTTTTAGGAGTAGCACTAGTAGT
>JAQQPU010003324.1:47892-59888 GCA_029168905.1 Artemia sp. Kazakhstan ARC1039 | reverse complement strand
ACCCAACAGTACCGTAAGGTTTGTAATCAGCAACTTCAAAAACCCTTGAGCACCAAGTTTAGCGGAAATTGAATATCATTTGTGAAATACATACTTAGCGTTTTCTTTTTTTTATTTAGGACGGTCATTTCGCTCAATAATCAACATTCAATCATTTGGGAATGTTGGCTAAAAATCACTGAGTGATCATGGACCGAAAGAGGTACACCATATTTATGTATGTGAAAATTGAGGCAATTGGCAGGGGGGGGGGCTGAAGGGGTCATGAAACCAAGAGCCCAACTTTGAGGCTTCATTCTTGCATTATTCTGATTCCAAAGGGATGCGACCAATCCACTATTTATAGTTTGCACTTATCGTATTTTGACTTGAACGCTTTTACGGCATAATTTCTAATCAGCAAACCCAGAACCTCTTCAGAATTTTTGAAATGTATTTAGTGTTGTTTGATTTAGGAGTTATACAGTGTTCTTAATGATTTTTAATTATTAGCATTTAATATATCAGGACCGTTCTCTTGATAATCCATTCTCTTAATAAAATTGAGAACAAGTGTGAAGTTGGGCATGGAAGTTCGACCTGGAGTGGACACAGGCAAAGGGCCCCACTTTGGGCGTTCAAATAATATAAACCGAAAATACATGCATGATCTGGATGTAAGCCATTGGTAAAAGCCCATCATTTTTAAACATATATATATAGTGTATTTTGGTTTTTGACGTCTATATTGGAATATTAACCTCGGGTTTGTAATCACCAAACTTAGAACCCTTAAAAAATATCACTTTTGTTAGATTTCCAGCGCAATTTACGTTACATGTGCTACATATATTATGAATAAGAACAGTTATTCCTACGATCTTGAGGAAAAACTAATCATGTTGGACTATTTCCTAAATATTCCCTGAATTACAGATGATTTGAAAGGGCAATGGCATGCTCATACGTACGAAGACGCGGCGAAGGTTTGGAAAGAGCACGGACCAAATGCCTCGGCTTCGGGTCCTCCAATCGTAGCACTGATTTTAACAAGGTATGACATTACACAACTTGTGAAATTAGTAATTAATATCTTTTGATTTTAGAAATCTATATTGAAATATTGAAATATTATCCTCAGATTTGGATTCAGCAAGCCCAGTAACACTGGGATTCAAACCTTGGTCAAAATAAACACCATTTGCTGAATATTCACTTAACGTCTTTTGGTTTCAAACTTCTTATCTTCGAGCTGCACTTTTCATATAGCCCTTATAGGTGTTTTTGGACATATTGACCGTTCTAAAAAGAATGGCTATCTTTCAATTTTAGTCCGTTTGACTTTGACCGTCTCAGTAACACATGGGGCCTTGAAGGGGCGGCAGGTTAGCCGTTATAAAAAAAAACGCTAGAATTCAGAATTCGTGATACAATGAGCCGTTCCAAGGGTTTCTACGACTATCAGTTCCTTTTTATAACCCCAGTGGAAAAAACAATAATAATTCATATGAGACAAATCCCTTTTTACTATGTCAATTATATTTCGTTAAGTATGATTATCTAGATTTTGCTTTTTATACCCTAGACACTGAAGATGGTGAGCCATTATGTAGTCTAAAAGTTTATGTGTGTTAACTATTTCTGTGTTCTATAGTGTTTTAGTGCAGGGTATTGTATGTTCGTTCTATTTCGTTTTGTTGTTTAATAGTTTTTTTTTCAAATAATCAACTTCAAAAAGTGGAACACAGGAACCAATAATTTACCTTTTCCAATACGCTAAAAGATCATTCACGGGCATGGGTCCATCCACATTTCCAAAGCATGCCTTAAATAAAGGTATTTTCCAAAAGATGGGTATATTCATTAATTTTGTGACTTCTCGAAGATTTTCCATACTAACATGTTGGATATCCGCTTGATGGAGCCGACATTTTATCTCTTCCAGAGATTTGTCGATGGCATTGGGGTCAGAAAATCGGCCATATGGAAAATAAAACCTATAATAAAGAGAAACTTCAATCGATGAGGAAGTGTGGTTCTTCTCGTTTTATGTAATTTTTGCAACTATGACAAAATTTAATATAAATTTGCATAGATACTCGAATTTTAAATTTCATATATTTTTGGAGAACAAGGTGTAGGCTATAACGAATCTTTTATGAGTACCGTACTTTTCAAAAATATATTTGCCGTTTAATAAGAAGAAGAATGAGAAAAAAAACATATTTTAAGCTGTGTAGTCTAGTCCTTATGACGGAATTAAGATTTTTTTTTTTTATACGAAGCTCCCCTTTCACCTTTTCTCACTTTTAACTAGAAGTTCAGCAATAGTCGATGCTAAACACTTTTTGTAACACAAAATTAGATTAAAATTTTCTTGTTGATTAGGTTTCAACAAAGATGAATATAATAACAGAATTCGTTCAAAATAAATCTTTTATTTGTCTCCCGCAAAATTAAGGAGTACAAAACATAAGCATAATAAGTTACAAAAATACCCTAACAAATCAATCAAAGAAACGATTTACGAAAAAAAAAACATAACAGCCTAGTAAAATGACTGAGCAGAACGCAGGAAAAAAAAGAGAACCCAAAAACCCAAATTTTTTTAACATGTAAAACTAGCACCGTCTTAGCATCTCGAGCTAAAGTGCGATAAGCATAGCATAATATAATATATACGAAAATAATATATATTCGTATATATATATTCATACTGTGGCGATAAGTCAACCCAACATAAACAGGAGTATTCTGGCATTCAAAGTGGTATTCTCGGTGATCCGCAAGTCTCATTTGCGCAACACCCAAGTACCACTATTTTGGAGCAATAGAATGGTGCACTGTCAATTGGAGCAATAGAATGGGAATGCACATGTATGACAGGCATTAGAAACTGTACCAGAAGTGTCATATTCAAACTAGAAGGATCACAAAATTCCGAATTAACTCGACAAAGAGTGATTTTCATTGGCTGTTAGTGACGCTTCGACCAAAGGCATAAAATTACACTTTGCCTTTCAGTAACTTAATGTCAGTGGAATAGTCTCTGATTAGTTGAAAGTGATGTCATGCAGTAGCTTCTATCACGATCCTTCTTTTTCGAAAGAGATTCTAATGCCTTCCATATCTGCACATACGCAAGCTCACTGATCCAATATAGCGATAGTTGAGTCTTCTATTTTTAAAATGACCCCGATACTTGTGGACCACCTTCGCCACCTTGTATTTGACAACAAGATTGCATAAAGCAGTTTACTTTGTTTTATGACAAACGAGCCTTCCTGACTTCTTTGTATTTCTCCTTTTCAAGTGAAAAATTTGTCAAGTACAGTTGCAGAAAATAGGAAACATGCAAAGCAACACAAAGCAGCGACACAAGCTTGGTTCTGGTATTTATATTATGTATCACAGTTTCTACGGTACTTTGGCACTTCTACTTGGCAAGCATAAAACAATTTTGATCCGCCCGTCGCCAGACAGTGCGTTTAGAAGTGCTTCCTTTTCTTCTGTCAATTTTATGTTACACAATTTCTGTTATGCAAATTTAATAACTCCAAAAGCGTAGACCAAAAGCAAAACAAAGAGTCCTGAAAAAAAATTGACACGAATAAAATTCGTTATGATAACGCTCTAAATAACTGAATAAGTTTGATTTTTAAGCTGAAGTAAGAAACTTTTTACCTGTTTCATAATTCGTTTATACATTTTGCTAATTAATTTTCTGAGTTCGTCTACTCCACAGTAGATAGATATATGCAATAGAATCATTCCCTATCTCAACCATTATACAAAGCCGGTCCGAGACGCAAGTGCTCTGGAGAACGTTAAAACATAAGCGACATTAGATTTTTTCACGGGTAGACAAGTCAGATTTCTCTTGAACGCGAAACTTGGCTTCACCTTTGTAACACTAACTTTTAAAGAATCTAATTTTAAATTAACTTATTCCAATACATATATAAAAATCGGTAATTAGTAGCGTAATGTTATTATTAGATATTTTTTAGAAATTACAAGTAGGTTGCAAAGTCTCGAGTTGGTTTCAAGGGCATTTTGAGAAAGTTTCTGCAAAAATACGTGTTCAGGGGTAATATACACTGAATTGTTGATGGACGAGGACGTAAGAGAATATGGGCGGAGCTTTTATACGCGCCAAGACTGTAGTATTCAAATATTACTGAGTTGTGATTCTACTGTAGGCTATATTATTTTTATACAGTTGTCTTCTCTACTCATTAACTTCTAGTTATTTCCGTAAGATTTGGAATAAACAGTATGAACAAAACTGCTAAAGGCAAAATGATTGTGGGAGAAGGTATGCCTGCCACACAATACGCATTGGCCACATGGCTAATGGCCACATATTGCGTGGCATTAGCCACGGAACAAAAAACTAATCCTTCGAAAGCTGGAACATACTCCCAGCTTTACTTATGTTTTTTGATTCAACAGAAAACTGCCATTTCGTTTGTGGCATTCTTGTTTTAATTCCACATCATCAGAGCTAATCTCCCAGCTTTCTAATTTTTGTTAATCTTTGTTTTTTCACTAGTTTCCAGTTCGAGAGATTGGCAATGATTTTCTGGTTTATTTAGTATCACGTTTTGTATACTCAGTTACCCTTTAAAATTATGACTCCATATTTTAAAAGACTTTTTGGATAAGATAAAAAGTCTGTTATAAACCGAGAACAAGGTATAAGAAAATTTCTTTGGAAAAAAAACCTTGTCCAAGGGGAAATGAGAAAATGACCTTTAGCTAGAGGTTTGGTCACAAATTGAATCAGGATCTTGCGATAAGAAGTCAATAAGAATTTAAGTGAAATCTCCCTTGAAGTAAAATCAGCTGAGATGCTGTAGACAAAGTTACAAGAGAAGAAGAATGCGGTTGAAAAGTGAAGATAAAAAGGTAACGCTGGGTAACGAAACGATTGATCAAGTGGACAGCTTCACTTATCTTGGTAGCATTATTCGTAAAGACGGCCGGATCAGTGAAGATGTTAAAAGTGGAATAGCCAAGGCTCAGGGTGTTTTTTCACAGTTAGAAATGTATGGAAGAATAGGAAGATAAGTTTGAAAACCAAAATTAGAATTTGGAAGCTACAATGATGCCAGTGATCAAATATGGTTCTGAAGCATGGGCGCTCCGAAAAGCGGATGAAGATTTGCTAGATGTGTCCCAGAAAAATTGCCTACGGATTGTACTGGGTACCCGGCTGACTGACCGTATTTCAAACAGTAGGCCGTGCGAAATGTGTGGTTCAATCCCGCTTTCTAGGGCTATAATGGGAGAAAGGTTGAGACGGCTAGGTCACGTTCTGCGGATGAAGGATGACAGATTGCCGAATATTGTCCTTTTCGGCCAACCGTCTAGAGCTACACAGAAAGCAGGTCGTCCGCGGTTGAGGTGGGAAGGATGTCATAAAGAAAAATTTTAGGGAAATGGAACTTCATGGGAGGGTGTAAAGAGGGAGGCTTTGAATAGATTGAGATGGAGGAGGAACGTGTGAAGCTGTGTCGGCCTCAGGCGGTTTGGTGCTGCGGTGAGTTGTAAGCAGTAGTAGTAGTCTAATATACAATAAATTTCTATCAACTCTTGCTTTCTTTGAGGTACATTCCTTTCAAATGTATAGAAAATCAATTGGCGATCATCTATTGATTCGCCAGTTCAAATATTACTACAGGAAGTAAACCAGTTGCTTTAAAAACAACCAATTGACCTTCGAATAAACTTATTTCGATAATAATTTTTTTTACTATTTAACAAAGTAGAATCAGAATCAGGAGTATGGTAAACATAAAAAAAGTATGTCCTTTTAAAAACTGAAATTGCATGAATTCTCAGAAACTGTTTTTTTTTATGTAAACTTGATTGGCATTGTGGTTTCTTTTCTTCCTTGACGTTAAGACAAATAGAAGCAAACTGTGCGAAACATTTCGTCTTGCAGTAAAGCGTCAATGACGCTCTATGCTTTAGGGGGTTTGATGGCGCGGTAGCTCGATTCTTATTTGTGGTAATTTTAATTTCTATTCTCATTTGGGTTTCATTTATTCATTCAAAGTAGAATCCGTTATTTCAAATTTTGCTCGGTCATTCATTTCCATTTCTTTGATTTCAGGTCTTTGTTTATTTATTCACAGCAATTTTTGTTTGTTTTCAGCGTGATCTATCATATGACTTTAAGCTTAGTTTAGCCTTAGAATCATTCAACATTTCTTTGGGATTTTCTTTTTTTCTAATTAAATTACAGCATTGGCTATTAGACTTAAACTAGTCATAAATCCTTGATTATAGACTATATTAAGCTGAAAGAAAAGATTTGACAGAGAAGAGTTTGAGAAAGGGATTCGAGCCCCTCCCCCTCAAAATGTGTAACATCTAAATACATACAGCGCAATGCTACGGGTCAGTGCTCTCATGTAATTTGAGGCAGTTTTACTTAAATGGCAGGCTAATTGATTTTACTTGAAGCACTACTAAAGGAGAGGTAAGAAGTCTCGAGTAAAATCAGTCGCTAATTTAGTTGAAGTATATCAAACACTCGTAATTAAGAGCCACAGTCACCGCGGCAGCCCATGGTTTCGTTTCTAGTTGATTGTTCCCACATAAGACAGGGTCTCTTGCCACAGAGATAAGGCTGGGAGGCACAGTTTCATAGTGGGACAGAAGTAGGGTCGTATCCAGGATTTTTCTCGGGGGGGGGGGGCTCACAAATAAAAACTTTAAAAAACGCATCAAAAATTTGTTTATAATCATTTTTTACGTTTTTACGAGTCGGACAAGTATTTTTTGAGGGGAGGGGGGAGTCAAACCCCCTCCCCCTGGATACAGCCTTGGACAGGAGGTAGTGAGAAGGCGAAAGTGACTATTTTAAGATCGTTATGCTGATTAGATGGTTGATGGTACACCTATCCTTGAGGTTGAAGTTCTTCTTAAAGTAACTTCTTACTTAAAAAATTCCGTGGAAATAATTTTTTTTTAATAAATAATAAACAAGCTTCATCTCTATTTATTTCATTTTTTATCCGTAATGTTTTTACAGGTAATAATCGTCCGGAAGAGTAATTGAATAAGCTCACATTTGTGCCAGAAGCATCAATAGGGGGAGCAGGTTACTTTGCTTCCCCTCCCGCCTGCTTGTTGCTCCTCCTCTATTTTCAAAAACGCTTTTTTTGGTATTTTCATTGAAAGAAGAAAAAAACAACTAAAAAGCCTCCACCCTTGATTTTAAAAGATACATTTGTCCCCCAGCCCCTTAATTTTCATGAATTGTTGCCACTGATCTATGCTGCAGCAACTTTCCTGGAGATAAAAAATATATCTCAAGCAAAAAATAAAAAAGGATTGTTAAGGAAAACAAACTCCGAAGCCTAGGGTAGACTGAAAGAAATTATTTGAGAAATGGGTGTGTTTTTTTGCTAAAACTTAGCTTATGGAGTTTATTTTTGAAGTATTATAAAGTTCACTTGCACTTAGCTACACGCCTTTTTATTTGAAATCAAAAATTTTCGTTTTTCGTGCACAACACAAAAAAATGAGCAGCGGTAAAACTTGAAATTTTTCTAATCATTCTCAGGCTTAACGCAGTTGCCACTTCTTGCCACAAAAAAAATCTAAACAATTGTCGGTACGTACCCATTATATGGGCCTCTCTAAAAAGTCAAGTTTGGTTAATGCTAATGAAATAAAATAAAATAGGATGAATATAATAGTTTAGAAACAAATTTGGGCTATATATTTGCACATTAAGGGGGTGGGGGTAAAGCATAGCATATATTAAATACGTAACCTAACCTAACCTAGGTACCTTCCCCCCCTAAACCCCAAAAAAACACAGTTTACTATCGTATACGCAATGCAAACCACGCTATCATTGACTAGTCTATTGCGGTTAACTTGTCAAAAACGGATTTTATCATTGCCTACTCTACAGCGGTTAACCCTAGAGGCCCATATAATGGGAAAGTACCCAATTGTCTGCAACAACAAGACAAGGGTATCAGAACGACGTCAGCCGAGAAGGATACTAACTTGAGATACTTTAATTGTAGGAACCCATGATCACTTTCATTATGAATTTTCTTGTTTTAGAAGGTATGCATAAAATAATCCATCTTATGAATCAAGCCCTCAGAAATTTAATTTTGGAGGGGGGACATCTCAAAGTCCTTATAGAAATTTTTAAGAACGTGCAGACACTATATTTTCAAATTAGAGTCTGGAAGCAATAAAGATTCTAAAAATATTTACGCTGTGTCCCATACACATGATGGGCAAATGTGTGGCCACCTGTTTCTATATATTCGGCCACCTGTTTCGGTATAATCAGCTACTGCTACATGTCAAGATTGGGAACAAAGAAGGCAAAGTAAGAGGCACTAAATCATCTAAGCTACTGGAAGAATACATACATCTCTACATATTTCTATACACGATTCTGTAAATTTTTGTGCGTTTAAGTTAAACAAAATCAAATTTAACCTATAGTTTGCTGGAACAAAGATTCAAAGATAACAAGCGGAAGTTGAGTTAGAGTCTCTAACTTGTGTTAATAGATGGTGTTCAGGTATTTCTTCCCTTTCTTTAGACGGCATTAAATAAAAACAAATCAAGTTTTTTCAACTGAAAGTAAATAACAACATTAAAACTTGGAAAAAAAAAAATATTATGTCTATGAGGGCGGCTACCCGCTCCTCAATTTCTCCCTCTTTATTCTGAAGTTTTTTTTTAACACTTTAAGAAAGCTTCTTATTCTAGTGAAACGGCCCTTGAGTTTCCGGAGTCGTTCTTAAAGGATAAGAACAAAATGTCAAACTTTAACGTAAAGAGTAAAGAATTAAAGAGGTGGCAGACCCCCTCACATATGAAATAAGTTATGTTCGTTTTAAGTTTTAAAGTTGCTCCTTCATTTCAATTGAAAAAACTTGCTCTTTTTATTTAATGTTGGATCGTTTTTCAAATAATGCTGGGAAATCCATAGAAAAATCAACCGGCGTAAAATCCCCCCAGAAATGTCCCCTCGGACAATCCTTTCTGCTTAAAATTCCCATGAAAAATTTCCTGCAGATACTTCCCCGAAAAATTCTTCTTACTTTTATTTGAAAGAAACTTATTTTTCATTCAATTTTTCATTATTTTTCAAATCATGCCAGGAATAACCCCTCCATAGAATAATTTTACCAGAAAATCCCCCAAAGAAAAATTTCCGCGGAACATTCTCTCCATGTATAACATTGAGTGACCATAGCGAAAGTAGGAATTCTAGCAAACTCTCCCCGTTAAAACTTCCCCCCCCCCCCGAAAAATTTCCCAGGAAAAATTCCTCCCCTTGGAAGATCCCCCCTTTCAAAGGGAATTCCCCACAAAAATGTCCGTATATTGCCCAATAACGAATATAATATGCAAACACTGGGCAAATTGCATAACTCAAAATCTTTTCTCCAGGGCCGTGGGAAGAGGGGTCATTTCATGCCCAAAACCATATTTATTGGAATTTCCAACATTGCTGAGCAAAATGGCTGTCTAAAAAATTTTGATGGGATATCTTTAGGAAAAAGGGGGGTGAGAGGAGGGTTAGTTGCCCTCCAATTTTTTTGTCACTTAAAAAAGAGCACTAGAACTTTTAATTTTCGTTTGAATGAGCCGTCTCCCGATCTTCTAGGACCATTAGTTCGATACAATCACCCCTGGGGAAAAACACAAATGAACACGCCTCCGTAATCTATCTTATAGCAAAAAACAGAACTCCATATTTTGTAGATAGGAGCTTGAAACCTCTAAACTCTACGTTGAGGTTCTCATTAAGATCTTTTGAGTCTTTACGGACCTTTCCCCCCTTTTTTGAAAATCAGACAAATTTTCTCAGGCTCTCAGCTTTTGACGGATGTACTTAAACTTATTGAATTTTATATATCTAGAATCTGCATAAAAAACCAAATCTTTTGATGTAGAAACTGTTATCAATTTTCTTTTTAGAGGTTCGGTTACTATTGGGCCGAGACGCTCCTTAGTTACAGTTCGTTAACATGAACTGTTTGATTTACAGAATTAGCAATGGTCAATATTTTAGACTTTCAGTTTATTTTCAGATGTTGGATGCGCACTAAGTTTTCATACCATCCATGTTACTAGAATTCTTTATGCAAGATCAAATTAGAATTCTCTATGAAGGTACTATTGGGCATACTAATTAGGCATCAAGAAAATCAACAGGCATATTCAAGTATTTCCCAATCCTGGAAATGAATACTAATAGTCTTGCCTTGGTATGACTACTCTTGGCTTTCTTTTCCTCGTTAAAGTAGATGCTGGAGATAGTGGCTGAGCTATTGAAGCATTGAAGATGTCGGATATGACACTGTCGCCCTGAAATAAAAGATACGTTTCAGAATAATAGTTTGAAAATAGTGTTCACACCGTCCTAATTCTTTGCAACGGATATTAAAATAAAGGTTTTGGGTACCTGGCCATTTCGTGTAGACCAAAGGCAAGGGTATAGAGTTGAATGCAAGTTCAGTGATATATGAGGCAATATCCAGGGGCGGATCCAGGATTTTTTAGGAGGGGGGGGCGCGCAAAATAGGTTGATCCGATAAACTTGCGTTAGGAGCAAGTTTAACTAACGGAAACTTGAGTTAATTAAGTAAATTAGACTACTTTAGACTACGCTTGGGGGCGGCCCCCCCCCCCCCCCCCGCCCCCTCTGGATCCACCACTGCCAGTATCAGACACAAAATCTATAGACTATCGGACACTATGCAATTCTGTGATTAAACCAAGTACTTGTGGGGGGAAAATGACTCAGGAATTTTCACGCGTATGTCTAGCAGCATGATTAGGCTTGCGTCTGGCCATACAGAGGTGTCCAGGCGTAGAAGTCGAGTTAAACAAGCATGTGAACTTTACTTTGTAAAAAAAACATATTAATACAGAATACAGAGATGGAATAGCCTGAAGGTGGTTTGATATATAATCTAGACACCCAATTCTAGGCTCTGGAACTATTTGTTTGGCTGTAAGTCCTTTCGGTCATGTATGGAATTCTAAGTTTCAACCAGAGTTGCTTCGGCACATTGGACCAGGAACGTACATAGGCAAGGGAGTTTGGATAGTTATATCTGAAGTTTGCACTTACGTAGGGAAGTCGGGAATCCACTGCTTGACTCAATAAGATTTCAGGAAGATTACACCTCCTAATATTTTTTACACAATATGCTTGCTTTTGTAACTTTTTGTCCATGTGCCTGATGTTAACCCTGCTAAAGTGAATCGATTGTTAGTTTAAAAAAAAACGTTATATTCCAACAAACATATATGAAGGGAACGGTAAGGGTTGAATGGCAAAGTGAATAAAATTGAGGATATCACCCTATAAGACAGCCAGTTGAGGCTTAACTGCAGAAAAGGGCAACTTACGTGGAACATATACAAAAAATAATATTGGGAATACTACTACTACTAACAACTCACCGCAGCACCAAACCGTCCAAGGCTCCTTACGACATCCTACCACCCCATTCGTAAACAACCTGCTTTTCGTTCAGCCACATACGGTTGGCAGATATGACTAGGAGCATCGTAAAAATATCAATATATTGAGGGAGAAGTATGTTTAATGTCCCCCTCCACCCAACACATACGTCTGTTTTTGGACTCTTATGTCCATAGATGGTGTTCTTTTACACATATTTTGATAATTTTAGATCAATAGTCCCACAAAAGAAACTTGAATTCGATTACTTCTTCCGAATAGCCTCCCCTTCATTATCAAATAAAATGCGACATTTTTTTGAGCGATTTCATGAATTCACTTTCACCTCTTGTTATCACCAGCGATCTTCGAGATATTCTGAAACTTATTTTAGAGAATCATTTCTGATTTTTATTAAATAAAAAAAACAAGTTTTTTTAACTGAAAGTAAGAAGCGACATTAAAACTTAAAACGAACAGAAATTATTCCTTATATGAAAGGGGCTGTCCCCTCCTCAACGCCTTGCTCTTTACGCTAAAGTTT
>JAQQPU010003324.1:22868-40299 GCA_029168905.1 Artemia sp. Kazakhstan ARC1039 | reverse complement strand
TTAAATATTGTAAATTCAATAAGAAACCACGCTCTTCGATCAATTTAGATAACAATTACCCACTTTACGAGTCTCCATCACTGCATTCATTCGACTGTCTAGCCTATAGCCGAAGTGCCCATATAATGGGAAAGTACCCAAAAATCTACCTGCGAAAAGCTCAGTCGAGAATACTTGAACACGGCGCAACACAACTCGAAGAAATTCAGCATGACAAAACACAACTCGGTAGAGTTTCACGCACGCACAATAAAACCCACACGAAACTTAATCTAGTAAAATTAGACCTGGCAAAACTCAACCCACACAAAATTAACTCAGACACAATTAATTTGTTGCAAAACTCCCCTTGGGGGCATTTTAAATAGAAAATAGATTGAAGAATTCCTGGAAGATGGGGGAAGGGGTACAGACAAATAGAATTTTAAGAAGTATTTGAGCGTTTGATTGGCTTTTGCGGGGACTGAATTCTGCGTGGAATTCGGTTGAATTTTACTTGGGTTGAGTAAAACTGTCGAATTGAATTCAATTTAGGATCAGTAACATGGGTTAAATTTTGCGTGTTTGTGTTATGTCAAATTACATTTTACTGATGAGTTTTGAATGTGCTAAGTTTGTCTGTGGGTTGGGATTGGGTTCACTGGTGGATCCAGGAAGGCCGGGGGGACCAAGGCTCCCAAGATTTTTTATGGGGCCTTCATTCCTTTTTTCTGTTTTTCACACTTTTTAAAAATAAACTTGTCAATTTGGTCAATTGTTGACACCCTTGTCACATTTGACCCCCCCCAAGGATCTTGTTTATTGGCACCCTTGTCACATTGCCCCCACCCCCCAAAAAAAAAATTGCTCTAGATCTCCCCTGGTTGGGTTAGGTGAATTTTGCTGGGGTTCTATTTTATGAATACTGAAAGTAACTACAATATACGGCAAGCTTATCTTAGATACAGTTGGTGATAATCAGCTAGTGATAGATAATCAGCTAGATACCAGACGCCGATGATTTTTATCATTGGCAAGTAACTTGGATGAAGAGAAACAAAACAGGATGTCTAAAAGTAGATTGTGGTTTTTGGATCAGTTGTTTTGTTATTAATTCTATGAGAAATAAAGCACGTACAAAAAACTGAGAAGCTACGCAAAAAAACTATCAGTTTCATATGAATTTTCCTCTCACTATTTCTCGACAGGATTTTTCAGTGAGTGTCAATAGAATAACAATGTACCACGTGTGGATCTGGCATTAGAGCCCAATTTGGGTTAAGTAGACAACATACTTTTCCAACTATAAAACTAGCCTGAAGCAGGGAAATTTTGCTTGAAGGATCAAGGTTTTATCGAAGAAATTTTGGTCTTCAATCTTCATGCAATATATATATCTAAAACGTTTTACTATTTTGAATAAGATAATGACAGGGTGATACCCACTCTCTGCCACCTGGTGTGGCAGAGAGTAGAAAACACCCAAAATTGCCAACTTTACAACAATACGCCCACGTCCCATAATGCCTTACCATGGTTCGCCACTCTGTACTACGTTCCGCCACGAAGTACTACATTCTACCACGCTGTACCACACTCTACCATCCTTAGTCCCACTTCGTACCGTTCCGTTACACCGCGCCACGCTCTGTCAAGCCAAGGCCAAACAACTAAATGGGTAGAAGCCCTAAGACCCATTTTGCATCCTTTGTAATTCAGGTGCCATTAAGGCCCCAGCTTGTATCAGGACAATACTTTTAGAGCTATTCCAATCAAAATTTTCCAAAAGGCCTAAAAAATATGCCTTTGAGGTTGATATTATGTGTACAGCACCGAGGGCAGTCGCTTCCATTATGCAAATAGTTCATCTTGAACAAAGGTTTTATATACATATTTTGTAGCGAAAACAAGACAAGAGTGTGGGTGTATCTAGGTTGTCAAAGAGCGTAGATACAATTTTTGGGGAAATGGTTTTAAGTTTAATTTTTCAGGTCAGCTTGAGGAGGCAAAAAAAACTAAATTAAACAATACTATTCATGTCCAGATCTTCAACGGGGGTTTCAATGTTGCTAAAACTTGTTACGAAATACGAAAAACGATTTTTTTTTAAATAATATCTTCTTTTTTCTATGAAAAAGACTGTGTCAATATAAAAGGAAACAGAAACTAATTAAAAAAGACTTTTTCTACGAAATCAGTTTTTCAAAGAAAGGTAAAGAGCTCCATTAAACCAAAAATGAGCATAAATAAAGTCAAATAATCTTTCAAACTGCCATAAATCACCATCAATAAATAAATGAAACCGAAAACGAACACAAATTACAATAAATAACCGAGTTAAACTCAAAATGAGAAGAAATTAACATGAGTAGGGCTGAAACCCCCCCCCCATGCCTACTGAAGACCAAAACATAATTTGCACTTTACTGAAAAAAAAAACAACAAATGAATGTGGATTGACAGTTTAATATATACATATACTGATAGTTATTCCTTAAAGTCTTAACAATTTTTTATTTATTAAAGTTAAAAAGTGAAAACATTTATAATGTATTTTGTTTTCAGGAAAGTGCAAATTATGATTTAATCTTAAGAGGCATGGAGGGCATTAGTCCTAACCATGTTAATTTCTGTTCGTTTCAAGTTTGACTCAAACTTTAGCATAATAGCAGGAGATTTATGTGGGGGCAGCCTTTTTTTATACAGATATATCTGAACGTTTCAGTTTTTAATATTGCTGCTTACTTTCAATAAAAAAAACTTAATTATAATAAAAAAAATTAGAATCAACATTCCAAAGTAATATCTTGAGAACCACCACGCCCAAATGTGGTTTAATATATTCTTCATCATGAGTTCGCCCAGACATGTTTTCGGATTTTTTTTTTTTATGTCTGGAAAGAGGGCTAAAGCACAGCAAAATCATTTTTTTTTGTAGGTACTGGTAGAGTAAGAAAAAATGGATAAGTGTCACAATCACTTTCATTAAAGAAATAAAAATTAAAAAATAACAAGCGTGCCTTTTTGCTGTTCTTACGATTTACAGTGTCAGAAAGAAAATACACAAAATTATGATGTAATTTTGCAGCAGAAGCTGCAATCAACATTTTTTGTCACATTTCTCCCAAGGTTGTTCCACGAAGTAGATAGATTTAGGAATCGAACAATCCATATCCAACTTGTTTTTTTTTCTTCTTCTTCTTCGGCTTTTCAGAGTATGACTTTACAAAGTAATGGCTTAAATCGATATCCTTTTATACTAAGAAACGAAAGTTTAATCTAAGAAGTGCGACGGTGCTGCTCTAGCTGTCAAGAAGATATAAAGCTGTCATTTTTGTTATATGTGTTGAAGGCAACAATCCTTTGCAACGCTTAACGGGCTCTTGACCTCTGAGTGCAAAATTATAAATTCAAATTGGTAAAAAGAAATTCGTAGCATTTGTCAGAGCGCTTGTGAATTGACAATAAAAAAAATGCACAATTGATCATTTTGTAGGAATATACGCAACCTCATCGTTAGGACTAGGCAAAGGGCGAATCTCCAGCATTTTTACTGGGGGGGGGGGGCAAGAGGGGTCCATATCTGGATAGTCAAAGGGCATGGGATGTATAATATTTTTTCTCGACATTACTGGGGGGCAACTGCCCGCCCCTTGCCACCCCCAAACGTCGATCCTAAACTAGGCCAAGGTTCGAGTAGAGCGACAAAATGCTAAGCTTAGAGTAGGCAAACACGAACAAAGTTATGTCAGACCATAGTTTTATGCATTTCAACCCTTCATAGGAGGAGAAATGTCAGAATATATATATATATTTTTTTTTAAGAAAGGGGGTTTAAACCCAGAAAATAGTGAATTTTAGTCCCAACTTTGCAATTTTCTCCTGAAACGACCTTGAATTCAATCTCGATGAAGAATTTTCCGCATCCCCCTGTTTACAGGTATGTCATTCTTGAAGTGTTGAGAATAAAATCCAAACTTTCCTAGGTAGTGCAAATACACTTCCCAAGTAAAGAGCGATATTGCTTCAACGGATTATTTACTTTATCTTGTTCACCAGGCAACTTGTGTATGGAAGGAGTGGTAACCGAAAATTTGGAGAGGGCTGATTCAGCAGGAATTTGAGAGTTCTAGAGCCATCTGTCCTTTATCTTTCTGGTCTTTATCCCCTTCTAAAGAAAAATGATGTTAAGCGGATCCGGACTTTTTATTTCAGATATTGTAAATCTTTACTTTATCTCCCCCCTGGCATAGTAATGGTAAGATAATTCGTAAGTTTGATGTCCCTGATATAACTGCAAAGTTGGCTGTGCTGCATGGAAGGTTGTATGAATCAGCTTTTTATCGTTTATCGCCTCATCATCCTTTGGTCCATCTGTTCGGTTAATCTCAATATAGTGTTTTTTTTTGTAGTGTATTTTATTTGTAGTGTATTTCATTTTTTTTCTTTCCTTGTGTTACTCCACAAGTGCCATAACTTGTTATGATGTGGGTTATAAATAAATTATTATTGTCAAGAGGCAAAAGTGACTGGAGTGTAACTATCCTTCCCCGCACCCTGATTTACTGCATGGCCTTCCTTCAGCCCCAAAACCTTCCATCACATTTTGATATAGCCATTTTGCTCGTAACAGTCGAAGGATCAAATAGCTATGCTTCCGGGGATGACATAACCTTCCAAAGGCCCTGGGGTAAAGGCTGTAAATTATGAAACTTACCCATTATTTACACAGAGGTTACATTTTTGGAAAAAGAGGGCATGTTTCACCCTGGGTGTCCCAAAAGGCTAAGGGTATTGAAGTGAAAAATTAAGGGAATTTTGAACCAACTCAAAAGACACTGTGTGCATGCAGGCTATAAAAAAGTGCATCAGAAGCACCTCATAAGCGTCTAAGGGTATTCAGTTGATACTTCCAAGGCGTGTTGAGGGGGATGTTGAATATATCGTGTTGAGTATTGAGCTAAGACTTGTCAGGTAACTTTGAGGGGAATTTTAAATCAAATCGAACGACACTATGTACATCCAGGTTGTCAAAAGAGCGTATATGCAATATCTCAGGAACGGCTAATGGTAGTAAGTTGAAATTTTCAAGGAATCTTGAGAGGGATGTTGGACTAAGTCAAAAAGCACTATGTGCATTCCAGTCATAAAAAGGGCGTGGATTTTGAACTAAATCAAAAGAACTATGTCCATCTAGGTTGTCAAAACGGTATATCTCACAAGCGGCTAAGGGTATTCGGCTGATACTTCCAGAGTATGTTGAGGGGGGTGTTGAACTAAATAGAAAGACTGTATAAGAATCCAGGTTATTAAAAGGGCGTATCTGCAATATATCATGTTGGGTATTGAGTTACGACTTGTCTGATAATTTTGAGGGAAATGTTACATCAAATCGAATGACACTATGAGGATCCAGGTTGCCAAAAGAGCGTATATGCAATATCTCAAGAACGGCTGATGGTAGTAAGTTGAAACCTCCAAGGAATTTTAAGGAGGATGTTGCAAGACTCAAAAGACTGAAAAGTCAAAAGACTCTTTGTGTATCCAGATGGTAAAAAGACCGTACCTGCACTATCTTAGGAATGACTTAGGGTATTGAGTTAAAACTTTCAGAAAATGCTGAGAGGAATGTTAAATTAAACCAAAAGGCACTGTTTGCATCCAGGTTGTCAAAAGATCAAGATGCGATACCTCAGAAACAGCTAAGAATATGAACTTGAAACTTCATGGCATGCTTAACTAAATTAAAAGAGACCATGGGCTTCTCGGTCGACAAAAAGGCGTTTCCGCCATATCTAAAAAACAGATAAAGCTATTAAGTTGGAACTTCCATGGAATATTGAGGGAATGTTAAACCTAACCAAAAGACACTATTTGTAGCCTAAATAGATTGTCAAAAGGGCGGATCCGTGATATCTCAGGAACGGTTAAAGGTATCAAGTGTGAACTTTAATATAACGCAGAGAGGGATGATGAACAAAACCAAAAGACATCATAGACATTCAGGTTGTCAAATGGCGTATATACAATATCAAGGGAACGGCTAAGGCTATTAAGTTTCTTTAAACATTCTGCGGATTGTGACTTAAATTAAAAGACAATATATACATCCAGCTTGTCAAAAGGGCATATCTTCAATATCTCAGGAACCGTCAAACGTATTAAGTTCAAATTTTCAGGGCATGCTGATGTTGTCAACTATGTGATTCCATGCTGTCAAAAGGGTGTTTCTGAAACATCAAACAGTTCGTGGTAACGAACTGTAAGTAAGGAGCGACCCGGCTAAATAATAACCGAAACTTTACCCATAAAAAGTTACGAACCTGAAAAAATTTGCCTTATTTTCCAAAAAAGGGGGAAACACCCTCTAAAGTCATAGAATCTTAATGAAAATCACACCATTCGATTCAGCGCATCAGAGAACTTTTTTGTAGAAGTTTCAAGCTCCTATCTGCAAAAATATAGAATTTTGCATTTTCGGTCAGAATAAAGATCATGGATGCGTGTTTATTTGTTGTTGTTTTTTTTCGTTGTTTTTTGTTGTTCGTTGTTTTTCATTAGACAGTATACAGACGTTTTCAAAGGGGATTTCTTCTGGTGGAGGTGGGGGGTCGGGGGACCCCCTCATATACGTAATAAAATTATACGGATATAGAAGTTCGTTACGTAAGTTAATTTGTAAGTTATTTATTATTAATAAACGCATATTCATTTTTAATAAAAATGTTCGTAAATAAAATTCAAAGTTCTAGTGCCCTTTTTAAGTAACAAAAAAAAAATGGAGCGCAACTAGGCCCCCTCCCCCGCTCCCTTTTTCTAAAAAATGTCCGATCAAAATTTCGAGAAAGCCATTTAGCCAAAATAAAAATAAAATTAATAGGCAAATTTCCTTTTAATTAGGCTCTTCATGTACGGTACGCTGAGCCAAAATCAAAACCTGCATCAATTCAAAAACTTTAAGAAATTAAACTAAGAAAAACAAGTTTTCTTTTCAACTGAAAGTGCGGTGCGACATTGAAACGAACAGAAATTATTCCGTATATGAAAGGGGCTGTCCCCTCCTCAACACCCCGCTCTTTACGCTGAGCCCCTTTCATATACGGAATAATTTCTGTTCGTTTTAGTTAAGTTTTAATGTCGCTCCTTACTTTCAGTTAAAAAAAAAACGTTGTTTTTTATTTATTTAATCTCGAAGAAAGCTAAGGGCATTAAGTTAATACTTTCATAGCATGCTGGACTAAGACATTATGTTCCTCCAAGTTGTCTAAAGGGCGTATTTGCAATATCTCACGAACGGCTAATGTTATTAAGTTGAAACTTTCTGAGAATATTGAAGGGGACGTAGAACTAGTGGAATCAGCATGATAAGCCAATTGTTTTGAAGTAATTATTGATACCAAAATTACATATTTTACAGTTTGCTTACTATTGGGTTGCGTCGCTCCTTACTTATAGTTCATTACCATGAACTGTTTGATATAAAGGACTGAAAAAACGGCATTTTGCGACGGAGCTGATTTTAAGTTGTTAGGAGGCTTCCTGGACTAACCTACAGGTGAGTTTTTTCCTATCTCCTTCGATACTGTTTTCCTTCAAAACTAAGAACTCAATGGACCTAGAAAGGACTCCGGATTTCAACGTTCTTTTAAGGTGGCGGCTGGCGATTGATTTGGGCAAAGTGCCAGATTATTGACGTTTCTTTTTTTACCTGACAACAAACGTGACATAAATCAGAAGAGAGGTAATTATTTAGATTCGAATTGGATAGGGCTAATTAAATAAGCTCGTGCCAAAATTCAATTGGCAAGCGACTTGATGCTCTTCCGAGAAACAAAATGGAAAAATTTAACAAAAATATAACAGTATCATAAGATACGTTTTTTCCCATCAGATTTATACGAATAGGCACAGAGGTTATACATACATTCTTCGAAAAATAGGACTAGTTTTTGGCGGAATGGGAGTAGTCGAGCTCTCTGATTTTCCAGCAGACTTTTCAGGCTTGCCTTCAACTCTCTGAAATCCATCTTTCAAGTTCTCTTTGTAGACGTGAAATCGGTATGTCCGGTTTGTTGGCATTCTTCTTGGGGAAGATCTCTTCATAGTGCATCTTGACTTACTGACTTATGTCCCATCCGTCCTTGAAGGTCGTTTTGGGGCCTCTTCTTTAACCAGTTCATTGATGTGCCTCCTGTAGGTGCTTCTGTTGTCGGCCAGGCGGCAGTGTTGTGGCAGGTTGTAAGGTGAGAAGTTTTCTTTCCATCTCTTCGGAGGACGACATCTGGGTCGGGAATCGTGTACTCGTCCATCGAAGGTTATCTTCGGGAGACGAGTGCTAGCCATGCGTTGGGTATGTCCAAGCCATTTGAGTTGTTGTAGTTTTATTTTGTCCAGTATTGTAAATTTGACTTTCAGATTATGGTGAAGCTTGGAGTTGGAGATTCTGTCGTTGAAGGTGATACCAGCGATGCGTCGTAGGGATTTGGTTTCAAAGGCAGCTAGGCGGCGTTGATCGTCTGTTTTAAGCGGCCAGGATTCACAGGCATAGATGGCGATCGGAATAATGAGGGAGTAGAAGAGTCTCGTTTTGGGAGTTGTTGTTAAGTTCTTATTCCTCCAGAAGGGCATCAGAGCTTTAAAACTGGAGTTCGCAAGTGTCAGGCGTCTCTGGATGTCTTTGAGTTGGTTGTTATCATAAGTAAATAAGCTCCCAGGGTAGGCAAAGCCTTCCACCCACTCAATGGTACCTTCACCAAGCTGAAGGCTGAGATTTACCTGTGAATCGAACTTGCGTGAACAGCGCATGGCTTTCGTTTTTGAGGTGTTGATTGCCATCCCGAAGAGGTTGGAGGACGAGTGAACGCTGTTAGCCTGAGATTGTAGATCTTGAAGGGACTCGGCTATTAGGACTATGTCATCAGCATATGCCAGTTTGTCTATCACCACTCCTCCGACAAAGGCGCCGGGCGGGTTATCTGTAAGTGAAAGGGCTGCAGTTAGGAAGAGATTGAACAGTTCCGGTGATATTAGGCAAAATTGAAGTACTCCGGTAGAGGTTTTGAAGCTCTCGGTAAGTCCTTCTCCAGTCATGACGCGGTTACTGAACTTCTTATACATGTCTTTGATCAGCGAGATCAGGTTTGATGGGATGCCAAAGTGAAGAAGGATGTGCCATAGACCTTCTCTCCATATCCGATCAAAAGCCTGTTTAAAGTCTATGAAAAGGTGGTAGATGCTGCGGCCACGTTCGCTATACTTTTCCATGATCTGCCGAACAGTGAATATCTGATCAATTGTTGATCTATTAGGTCGGAAGCCGGCTTGGTATTCCGGAATGACCATTGAGGAAATGGCTCGTATACGCCCGAGCATGACTCTTGTGAGGATTTTTGCTGAGTGGTTGGAAGACTTATTAGGCGGTAGTTGTCGCAGACTTTTCAGGCTTGCCTTCAACTCTCTGAAATCCATCTTTCAAGTTCTTTTTGTAGACGTGAAGATCGGTATGTCCAGTTTTTTGGCATTCTTCTTGGGGAAGATCTCTTCTTACTGCATCATATTAGTCCAATTCAAATCAAGTAGTCAGAGAATTTTTAGGACACTTTGATTTTATGATGAACAGAATATTCAGTCAAATTATTCGATCAACTGCTGTTTTGTGTATTAAATTTTTAATAGAATTTCGGGTGGATAGAGAGGGATGTTAAAATCCATATCAATTGAAAATCTGCGTTATTGCTGGTCTTCTACAGGGCTGAAGCCATCCTGACTCCCATCCTATAGACACCCTTGAATAAAAATATCTTAGTCTATCATTCTATAAATGGAATCTGGTACTTGCGTAGAATCTGGGTACACACGCGAAAAGTGAAGTTCCGTTAATGCTAATGAAATAAAACAAAATAGGGTGAAAAAATAATAGTTTAGAAACAAACTTAGGCTATATATTTGCACATTAGGGGGAGGGGGTGGGTGGTAAAGCATAGCATATATACGTAACCTAATCTAACCTAACCTAGCTACCAAACCCCAAAAAACTGCGGTTTAGTCCCCCTAAACCCCAAAAAACTAAAGTTTAAATCTTTGTCACGGAGTGAGCAACACCTCGCAAACCTGTTTATCAATAGCGTCTTTGAGATTTCGATGCGGTCTTTCTTTCGTGTGTAAACCCAGATTCTACACAAGTACCGGGAATCTTTTTATATATATATTTTTTTTTATTATGTGTTTGCTTTAATAAGTTTATGGCAAAGTTATTTACTAAAAACAATTCTGTTTTGTTGTTGTAGGCCTAATAAAAGGACGTCATAGATCAAACTAAAATGTTTACAAGCCCTGATATTATAAAAAAGAAAGCAGATCATAAAAAAAGAATAGAATTTTTCACGATGATAATCGGTAGAACCACGTTTTCCTTCCAAAATTTGTTTTTCTCGTTAAGGCTCCCTTGGTACAGCCAACTTACCCTGAAAGTTTCACGTCGATCTGTAAAAAACAACATTTGCCCCATTTTGGGTGTCACGAATCGATATATCCCTCTTTCTTTCAAAATAATTTTTATGGTATATTTTTACGGCCCAGTAAATATGCCCGACTCAGGGGCAAACTAGCCAATTCAGGGGCAAAAGGTAATTGGTTTATTTTAGGCACCACAAATCAATAGAACGTATTTTTTTTACAAAATCTTCTGGCATCACTCCCTTTAGGCCATTGTCTTTGAGGTTCCCTTGTCTTTATCTACATGTTATGTAAGTCTAAGCCAACCACAAAAAAAAAAAAAAAAAAAAAAAAAAAAAAAAAAAAAAAAAAAAAAAGACAGTTTCGGGTGTCACAAGAAGATACAACTAATCTTCAAAATAATTATGTTCATTTTGTCTAGCTGGTCCCGTCTACATCCTCTGTGACTTACGAACCAATCAGCGACGAATAAAATGTGGAGCCTGTTTTCGGGCCCAATAGACCAATGCCACCAAAATTTGTTTCACAGTCAAGAAACTTCTGAACGTGATTTTAAAGCTGATTGGACAGACGAAATAAAAGGCCACTTTTTTGTTTAAAGTAACTGGTAAGTGTAAGTCCAGCAGATGGGCTGAACAAAAGTATTACGAGTCTTGGGTAATCGAAAGAAAAAGCTTTAGGCCCATTCTCGGACAAAATGGTTCTTTCCATGTTTTTTTTTTAATGGATAAGGGTTCCCTTGACCCAACAGTTCTCAAGGGTTCTTGGGACCCAAGGGTTCAACAGAACCAAATTGTATCCCAGCCTATTGCTTCATTTGCGCTTTACTGAAAGCAAATTATACTATGTACACTTTTTATATTTGTAATTAAAAAAAAAAAAAGAAAAATATCCTGAATTGTTGAGATTCCAGTGAGTAATATCAGTATACATTCAGTTTATTTCCTTTAGTTCTTTCCTGTCCTTAAATAATAAAAAAACAAGCTTTTTTAACTGAAAGTAAGGAGCGACATTAAAACTTATAAGGACCAGAAATTATTCCGTGTATGAAAGGGGCTGTCCCCTCCTCAACGCCTCGCTCTTTACGATGAAGTTTTTATTGTTTTAAAAAACAAAGTTGTGTGACAGAGTCAAACTGTTACAACAGTTGGCTCAGCAAATGACACAATAGGCTTTGGAACGTTTACGGTTAGAAGAGGGGATAAGGGATAGTAGCTAAACACCTGCGTGCAATAATTTTTGTTCGTTTTACGTTTGACTTGAACATTCAATTTACGTTATACTAGTTTTAAGATTTATTTATTCATCTATACCATTATCTGTTTTCTTCATGTTTGATATGATCATTTATTTTATTTCCGGTTCGTTTTGGGTTTTGTTTATTCTTTAATTGTTACTTTTAGACGTTTTGAGTTTGAATTATAATAGGCTAGGACTTGATTTCAGCTGGTCTTAAGTTTGATATGCCTCTTTACTTTTCTTCTGAAATTGTTTTTTAATTGATATAAAAACAACAGATTTTTCTAGATTAAAGTGAACATTGACATTAAAACTTAATAAAAAGAACGGAAATCATTATGTATATGAGGGGGGCTTAATACCAAAAAATTAACTCGCAAAATCAGTGACACACCATCAAGCTACTGATGACGCCCAAAAGTTGTTATTAAAAAAGAGCTGCGACGCGTCTATTTGCATATTAGACTATCTTGCTCAACACTGTAGCCTGTTTTTTTTTTCGGCGTCATCACTGCATATAAAAAGGAGCGAAAAGTTGAGTCATTTAGGAGTATTTAAGTTGTGGAGCAATACTAATACTTTCATAGCTGTTTTTTTTCTTTCTCGTTATCAGTGGTCTGCAGCGCTGAGGCGGTAAGAAATGGAAACTCGTACTTTTTCCTGGGTATGGAATCATGAAACGAGATAGAAAAGTTCAGTGGGAATCTCTGAAGTTTCCACTTGTTTTCCATAAAAAAACATAAATCTTTTTTTTCCTCATGATGTACATGGTGTCAAAACATAACTATCCTTGTCGGAACAGTAAAGTTATCAAGACAATTTTCCGTCGTACTCATGCAGAAGGTTAAACATCTCTCTGAGAACCGGAAAGGAAAATTCTGTATCTCTTCTACATTTCTTGGAAAGAATTCTGGAATAGTCAATCTCGAATGCTAAATTCCGATTTTTCAGGTGTTTTCTGAAATTTTCGATTTGATACGATTGATATGATTTGATACGATTAGATACATCTTGCAATATAATCGAGTAGTAGTATGAAAAGTACGCAAGATAACGTGATTTTTTGTATATACGAAGCTGCTTCTTTCATTTAGAAATAATATCCGAAACCCTCATGATGCATTCAAACTTTTTGATATCCTAAAGGAAACTTTTTTTCAAGACAGGGTAGAATTTCTTTTTCCGACACAAATAGACAGATCTTGATCTTCTAAGAACTGTAATTGAGATTAGATTTTCCAAAAATTAAATTTTTTCTGTGACGTTTTCTATTTTGACGTTCGATTCTGTGAATCCCCTACCTTTGGTTTAAGTAGAAGGCCCTAGCCTCGAAGATAATTTTTTTTGAAATGAAATATCTTTGAATAATAATAGAACTTCATTTTATTTCTTCGACAACCTTCCGTTCAATTTCAAAATTTCGATATCTATGACAAATTTTTGGAAAATAATACCAGAAAACCTGATTTCAAAACAGAAGTTTCGATTCCTTTTAATTTTTTTTTTAAATTCTCGGTTTTATTGTTTATTATATTTTAGATGTTTAATGCCATCTATATCTGATACTCAACCGTACAGTAAGAAACAAAAGCTTAAATAATAAATCCCTTCACAGATTGTTCATTAACCCCAGTAAACAGTGTACGGTCTTGATACATGTAATAACAAAAACAATAAGGACACAAAGTTTGACGGTTACTTCGTATTCACAGAAGTTATTTCAAAAGTTCACTAATTACAAGTTGACCTTACAAATAACAACTTAAAATGATCATAGCAGATCTGCAAAATGAGAAACGGGAACACACAAATTTTATTATCCGTGAGATATAATTTAACATGTTGCTACGTAACTGTGACCCGTGGGTCATTGTTGCTGCAACAATTCACGGGCCTTGGCACTGGAGGTCTAGTTTTTATTGCACGACTGTTGTCAGAATTGATAGTCAAACAGTTCGTGGTAACGAACTGTAAGTAAGGAGCGACCCGGCTCAATGGTAACCGAAACTCTAAAAAACGGAATTTTGATACCAATAGATACATCAAAAGAATCAGATTTTAATTCTGATTTCAAATATATAAGTTTTATCAAGTTTAATCTTACCCATCAAATATTAAGCGCCTGAGAAAATTTTGCTGATTTTCGAAAAAAGGGGGAAAGACCCCTTAAAAGTAATAAAACCTTAATTCAAATCATACCATCATATTCAGCGTATCAGAGAACCCTACTGTAGAGATTTCAAGCTCCTATCTACAAAAATGTGGAATTTTCCATTTTTTGCCAGAAGAAAGATCACGGATGCGTGTTAACTTGTTTTTTTGTTTTTTTTTTCTTTTCCCCAGGGGCAATTGTATTGACCCAGTGGTCCTAGAATATTATAGGAGGGCTCATTGGAACGGAAAATAAAAGTTCTAGAGCCCTTTTTAAGTGACCAAAAAAATGGAAGGCAACTAGGCCCCCTCCCACGCTTATTTCTTTTTCAAAGTCACCCAATTAAAATTTTGAGATAGCCATTATGTTCAGCATAGTCGAAAATCTGATAAATATGTCTTTTAGGATGACTTAATCCCCCACAGTTCCCAGGGGAAGGGCTGCAAGTTATGAACTTTGCCCATTGCTTACAAATTGTATTGGTTATTGGAAAGTATACATACATTTTCTGGAAGGGTTTTCTTCTGGTGGGGGGGGGGGCTAGGGTTAATCGGAAGAATCTTTCCGTGGAGGATGTTTCTTTGGGGTAAGGGACATTTCTATGAAGGGGGCGCCAGATTTCCAAGCATTATTTAAAAAACGATCAGAAATTAAATTTAAAAAAAAACAAGTTTTTTCAACTGAAAGTAAGAAGCAACATTAGAACTTAAAACGAACAGAAATTATTACATATATGAGGGGATTCTCCCCCAAGTCAATACCTCGATCTTTACGCTACAGATTTTTTTTTTTTTTAGTGCTTTCAAAAGAGCTATCTATTCTAATTAAACGGCCTTTGTGATTCAGGGGTTTGTGAATTAAATTTTTTTTAACTTTTAACGTAAAGAGCGTGGTATTGACTAAGGGGAGAATCCCCTCATATACATAATAACATATACGTAATAAAAAAAAACAATAAAAAAAACCAGCGATACGGCTCAATAGTAATCAAAACTTTTAAAAACGGAATTTTGATGTCAATAAATGTATCAAAAGAATGGGCTTATAATGCTGATTCTAAATATATAAATTTTATTAAGTTTAGTATTACTCATCAAAGGCTACGAGCCTCAGAAAATTTAATGATTTTTTAAAGAGGGGGGAAACATCCCCTACAAGTGAAAGAACTTTAATGAAAATCAAACCGTCAGATTCAGCGTATCAGAAAACCCTATTACATAGGTTTCAAGCTCATATCTGCAAAAATCTGCAACTTTGTATTTTTTGCCAGAAGAAAAATATACGAATATAGAAGTTCGTTACGTAAGTTAATTTGTAAATTACGTCAGAACCAAATTTAGAGACAGCCATTTAGCAAAAGAAAAGTGAAATTTTATGCAAATTTTGTTTACTTATTCAATGACGGTGAGCCAAAATAAAAGCTGCATTAACTAAAAAACGATCAGAAATTAAATAAAAAACAAGTTTTTTAAACTGAAAGTAGGGAGCGACATTAAAACTTAAAACTAACAGAAATTATTCTGTATATGAAAGGGGCTGTCCACTCCTCAACGCCTAGCTCTTTACGCTAAAGTTTGACTCTGTCTCACAACTTTATTTTTTAAAACAATAAAAAACTTTAGCGTAAAGGGCGAGGCGTTGAGGAGGGGACAGCCCCTTTCATATACGGAATAATTTCTGTTCGTTTTAAGTTTTAATGTCGCTCCTTACTTTCAGTTTAAAAAACTTGTTTTTTTTATTTAATTTTACATATTTAGAAACGAATAACGACTACGAGCTTCTAGCCATAGTTGGAATTGCGATTTAAGATGGTCCTAATTTCAGCGGCACTTTGCAAAAAAAAGTCCGGAGTAACATAATGCACATGCCATTCCCTTTAATTTCTCTTATGCGCTATTGAAAATTCATAAAGCTCAATCGATCAAATTTTATCTTGCTTTTCCTCTTCTTTATGCGTTTTAGATTGTCATACCCCAGAAACAAATAAATTTTTAATCAAGGTTTAGATAAAGGAGAAAATTTTTCAAATACCCTACAACATACAATACCGGGCAATAACTAGGAACTTGTTTTGAAAAGGAAACCTTCATCAACCTTTCACCTTATTAAATGAACGAAAGCAAGTTTTTTCAACTGAAAGTAAGGAGCAACATTAAAACTTAAAACTAACAGAAATTATTACGTATATGAAGGGGGTTGCCTCCACCTCAACACCTTACTCTTTACGCTAAAAGTTTTTAGTACTTTTGAACAAGCTTCTTATTGTTCTAATTAAACGCCTCTTGCGGTTCAGGAGTCGTTCTTAAAGAATTGGTACAAAATTCAAACTTTAGCGTAAAGAGCGAGCTGTTGAGTAGGAGGCAACCCCCTTCATATACGTAATAATTTCTGTTTGTTTTAAGTTTTAATGTTGCTCCTTACTTTCAGTTGAAAAAACTTTTTTTTTATTTAATTTGAGGTCGTTTTTAAATAATCCCAGGAAATCTGCCCCACCTCCACGGGGAAATACCCTCCCACGGTTATATCCTCTAGACAATTCAATCCCGGTGAAAATTTACCAAGAATAATAACCCTTAACAACTCCACGCGTAAAACTGAGACGGAAAAGAGAAAGCAAGACATATAAAAAGAATTTTGTAAAGGAATTCTTGCAAATTTCCCCAGTGTATAATTTCCACTGACAAGTTCACTCCCTGGACACTTTCCTCCACATTGAAAATTCCCCCGTGGATTACCCCCCAGCAAAAAATTCGCCCCCACCCTAAAATGTATGCATGCTTCCCAATAACAAATAATATGCGTAAACAATGGGCAAATTTTATAACTTAAAGACCTTTCACCTGGGGCTAAAGGTGGGTCATGTTATATCCAAAGACATAGTTATTGGGCCTTTCAACTATGATGAACAAAATGGCTATCTAAAAATTTTTATTGGGCCATTTTGGGGAAAATGAGCAAGGGAGGGGGCCTAGTTGCCCTCCACTCATTTTGGTCACTTAAATAGGGCACCAGAATTTTCACGATACTCTAGGACCACTGAATCGATACAATGACCCCTGGAAAAAAAAATTAACACGCATTCTGGCAAAAATACAAAATTCCCCATTTTCGCAGATAGAAGCTTGAAACCTCTACAGTAGGGTTTTCTGACACGCTTAATCTGATGGTGTGATTTTCATTAAGAGTCTATGACTTTTAAGGGGTGATTCCCACTTTTTTCAAAAATCATGCAAATTTTCTCAGGCTTGTATCCGTTAACAGGCAAGACTAAACTTATTGAGACTTATATATTTGAAATCAGCATAATAAGCCAATTCTTTTGATATAGCTATTGGTAACATAATTCTGTTTATTAGAGTTTCGGTTACTATTGAGCCGGGTTGCTCCTTACTTACAGTTCGTTACCACGAACTGTTTGATTCTGTTAGTCAAAAGCATTTAAGACCCCTCTGGCAAAATTTGGGCAACTCCCTCATTGCAATGTTCCTGTCAGGCGAATTAAAAAAAAAGAAAAGAAAAAAAAAATTTCGCAGGAATTTTTTTTTTAGAGAGGGAGTTAGAGAGAGAGAGAGTTAAAGAGAGAGAGGGGGAGAGGGAGAGGGAGAG
>JAQQPU010003324.1:12495-22858 GCA_029168905.1 Artemia sp. Kazakhstan ARC1039 | reverse complement strand
GAGAGAGAGAGAGAGAGAGAGAGAGAGAGAGAGAAAGAGATAGAGAGGTTTAAAAAGTAGAACAAACAGCCGTAAGCCCAGTTTTCGTGATATCACTTGCTAGCCTGGATGGATTAGAGTTACAAGTATTTTTCTCTTTACCAAGAAGGGGAATGCGTCTCATAACATCCAACCGTCAGGAGCACCAACGTCATTTCGTCCACAAAATCCGTCATAACATCGACAAAGAATCCGTCAGAACCACCAACCGTCACAACATCCAAAATTTTAAAACTTTAGTTTTTTGGTTTTTAGGGGGGGGGAAGGTACCTAGTTTAGGTTAGGTTACGTATTTAATATATGCTATGCTTCAACCCCACCCCCCTGATGTGCAAATATATAGCCGGAATTTGTTTCTAAACTATTGTATACTTATTACTATTATATAAACTTATAAATTTTTTTGGATGTTGTGACGGTTGGTGGTTCTGGCGGATTTTCCTTTTGGATGTTATGACGTTTGGTGCATGTGATGGTTGATCGAAATGGTAGCACCCTACCAAGAAGCATAAAGTAATATATAAAGGAGATGCATACATCGTTTGGCCATAACTAAAGTTCTTGTTTCCCTTAGCCTAGTATTTGGTTTCCTGCTCGTCAACGAAAGAACTTGCTTTCTCTCAGTTTTGTTTCTTTCTAGGTGCAACTAGGACGAGCTTTCCTTTATTTATTATTTTAAGCAGCGTAACAGAATAAAAGTAAAAAATAACACAAGATATAGATGACCCTATAAAGACAGGTCTCATGTTATAAAAATCTCTCACTTGGTCTGCTTTTCATTAAAAGTAATGATTAGTGGGTTTAAAATAGGAAACGGCTTATAATTCGTCTTTTTGAAATGGCCCACTCAAAAACTGAAATAATTAAGACCCTTCTATATTTGATTTTGAATATTTTGGATTCAAAGCAATAGAATTTTAAATCTTTATTCTTGTAAGGATAATTTCTAAAAACAAGGATTACTACGACTAAAGGGGCAAAAACTTTAAGAGTATTGGAACCTAAGCTTTTTTTTTTAGAAGCGAACTCGAATAAACACATCAGAAAACACGAAATAACTCCAGATATTTTTTCCCCACCAGATGATTATTTTGTATATTGAAATCAAAAGTAGCAATGCAACCTCTTTTTTAGTTTTCTTAGTCGGTTACTCTAATCAATTCGGCATCTTACTTGAAAAAATAGTGGCTTCGTGGCATTAGAATTCAAATTCCAAAAATTGAAGGGTAGGCTAAAATAAAAATTAAATAATTCTTTTCTATCTTACCTGTAAATCGTCTTTAGACTTCCATGGTACGGATTTGATGACAGATTTCCGAAGAGGATGGGAAGACTTTTCGGGTCTTTTTTCAAAAATAAGTATCCTTTCAGCTACGGAGCCACGTGTGAGAAACGGTCTAATTGGAACCCCATTTACCGAATTTGACGATGTGGCTGTGGATTGCATCACGGATTTTAGCTGTTGACGTTGTTGCGCGGTCACATAGGGATGAGGAAGTTGAAATGTTTCACTCTCTTCCCTCGTAATCCTTCTTTCACTGTGTTCTTCACGAATAGCTTTTTTTCGGTAGGTTTCTTTGCTTTCAAAACGAGTTCTAGCTTCAGATACAACATTCATTTGCATTGGCTTTCCAATACTTTTCGCATTCGAAAGCCTTTGTTGTGTGAGTGGATTGGCTTGGGCCACTTCATATCGCTTTTTTGCATAATCAACTGTCGAATGTGTCGTCTTGATGATTTGTGATATTTTAACCACCTCACAGTCCATCTCTGCTTTGTTCCTATAATCTTCAACGTTACTCACAATATCGGTTTTATATGATACTTCTGTTCTCTGAGGTATAAGGTTGTTCTCTTTTGTTTTAGTAATATATATGCCAGACACTTTACTTTCTCTAATGGGGGTAGTGCTCCTTTGAGGGGTTGGAGAAGGCGGTGAATATTCAGGTCCTATATGGGTTATACTTTTGTGAGGAGGACTTATGTCTTTGGTTGGTGTATTGCTTCTTAATGGGATAGTAACAGGGTTAGTATCCCTTACGGGTGTCAAACTCTTTTGTGGAGTTACAGGAGATATTAACCTCACAGGGGATATCCGAATTGGCTCTTGATAAGGTCTATTCGGAGATATTCTTTTCTGTGGCAGTAGGTCTTGTTGAGGTGTTACAGAACGTAATGGTGACACTCTTAAAGATACAGGCTCAGTCTGCCTTGCCGCTAGTCTTGCTTTATCCTCTTTCACAAAACTACTTACTAACTCTTCAAGAGTGGCGTCAATGTCTGGACTTGCAATCAGATCAACTGTAGACTCAAGTCCAGGTCTGGGACGCTCTAATGATCTTCGTCCAAAAACTTGGGAGTGCACAACTCTATGCTCCTTTTGCGCAGAAGAGAGCATTAAAGGCGTGTTAACTTGCTTTACAAAATCAGGATTATGTAGTTGTATTAAGTCATTAGCACTAAGTCCTTTTTCACGCCAGGTTTGATAAATTTTTTCAGCGTGCTCACTAATCTGTTTTGCGATGTCTTCAACGTTTTTGGAATCTTCCCGCAAAAAATTAGAATAGAATTCAACGTCTTCCATCATTGGATCAGGTTTGTATTACAAATATCTAAAAAAAAATAAGTGTAAATTAGATTAAGAAGGTTTAACCATAGGAAAAAAAAAGTTTGATAGTAGAAAAAAAGCTGAGACTCAAAAAATTTCTCGTTCTTTATTTTGCTTAAAATCTGATACAAAAGAAAAACAATCAGGTTTTGTGTTCTTATTTCTTGCTCAAAATCCCACATAGAAACTAAAGATAAATGCAACAGCCACGGAAAAGAAGGGGTTATTTAGGTCTCCTTTCTGAAATGCGATTAAGGAATAGCACGATTGGCTATAAAAAAAATGATGTCGCAAAAATAAACCAGTAGGCTACAACTTAAGCACACCTTTTATCACAGAAAAACAGGAGAGAAACAAACTTTTTTCAAAATTTGGTGTCACTGTAAAACCAAGCAATAGCCTATATATAATAAAAAAAGACATATGGTAATATACCGCTTTTAGCGGACAAAAAAAGGGTAACTGGTTTCATTTGCTTCTGATGACTGCAGGGGCGTCGTTTGGGGGGGGGGCTAGGGGGGTAGTTCCCCCCACCCCCAATAATTTAAAGAAAAGTTATTATATAGCCCATGCCCCTTGACTATCCGGATATGAGCCCCTCTTCCCCCCTCCAATAAAAATGCTGGAGATTCGCCCCTGGCTGATTGCAGTCATGTCAAACAGTTCCTGGTAACGAGCTGTGAGTAAAGAGTGACTCGGCCCAATAGTTACCAAAACTATACAAAAAGAATTTAGGTAACAATTAATGCATCAAGGAAATTTGACTTTTATTTCGATTCCATATATACAAAATTCATCAAATTTATACCTACTATCAAATGCTTAGAGCCTTAGAAAATTTGCCTGATTTTCGAAAGAGGCCGCGGGGGGGGGGATTATTCTCTCATCTCCCTTTATTTGGATCAACCTTGAACAAGGTTGCTGCGGGTTATACCCCCTTTTTTGCAGAAAAAAATTTCTGCCATTTATTTTAAAACTTCATGTTATGAATTTGATTTGGTTCTGTTTTCATAAGACTATATATAGTGATATGAAAGTGCCCATCAGCTCTTATGAAAGTGGGGCTATGGACCATTTTGTGGGCGGGAGGGGGACAGAGGAGGAACATTAAAAATCGACGAAATACTCCGGTAAAACGAACATAAAACGAACTCGATAAAACAAGCAAAAATTACTCCGTATGAAGGGGGTACCCCCTACTCAATCTCTCGTTCTTTACGTTAAAGTCTGACTTTTTGAACCACCGCTGAAACTTAAGGACATTGAATTGGAATAACAAGCTGTTTCAAACACCAAATAGCTCTCGACGAGCGAGTGGTTGAGGACGGGGTAGCCCACCTCACATACAGAATAATATTTGTTCGTTTTAAGTTTTAATGTTGCTCCTTACTTTTTGGCGAAAAAAGTTTTTTTATTTTATTCAGTTGCATATCTAAGAGAGATAAGTCAAAACAGGATCATGGCATTCATATGTTTGAAAAAGCACTAACTTTCAAAAATAGCATAAAAAATTTATAATTTATTCAGTAACTTTGCAATTGCAATGCTTCCATATTAGTGGAAGCTTTAAAAATTTCTAAGGCATGATTTAAGGTTTCATCAAAAGGCTAATTGTTTACGAGTTACCTCTATCTAACGTATTTCCTGCAACACAGTCGACATCACAGTTATTCGGCTTATCGAAAACTGTTTTCGAGCCATATCTTATCTCCCAAAACGACATTCCTTTCAAAAGTTTCATTCAAAGAGGAACAAATAGCCTTCTGATAAAAAAAAAAAAAAATCAAAGCCGATATTTTTGAAAACAAAAACAAATATTTATAGCTGCGGTTCAATTTGGATGGTTTGGATGGTTTATGGTACGATGTTTTGGATGGTTTATGGTATGATGTTTTGAATTACTGTAAATTTAATTCCAAAAAAGAAAGTGTTATCTTAGCAGTTAAGAGAATGCCTGATTAAAAACCAGTTAAGAGAATGCCTAATTAAAAACCAATAAGAATAAAAAAAAAGTCAGATAAATAACAAAAAATAATTAAAATGCCATGTGAATCGACGAAACACTGATAAAACTCAAATACAAGGAAGGGAGAACTTTAAAATTATTGTTTTGCTATTTTGGTATAATTTATTTCTATATAATGTCAAAAAAATGTGTGAGCAAACTAGATTAAAATAAAAAACTCAAATATTATTATTTAATATTAAATTGGCATGATCATTCTACTGGGATGACGAACAAACTGAGAAGATAAACACCCTAAATGCATTTCTAGTCAACCTTGGGTAACTAGCTCATTAAACCAACAAAAATGATCAGCTTTTCTTTATAACAATAACTGTATTAATGTATAAACTTTATTAAGCAAAAGAGCCTCATCATCTATTATTGCTATCTCAAACAAAACAGAAAACAAAAATCAAAACGTAGAAAAAGTCTGAAAAATATTAAATCTATGAAGAAAGTTCGACGAAAATAACAGAAATTCTACTTTGAAACAGCGCTTCCATTATCCACAAGATTTTGAGCTTCCCCCGCATTTCTCCGAAAGAAAAAAGGATCTCCCAAATATCTCCCAAAATTAAGGTTTACAAATACAAGAGCTTTGCCACGAATCACAACTCGTTAATTTTCGCTCGGGAAGATTTTAGGGAACCGAATTTTCTTGAATTTCCGGAAAACCTTGATAAATTTGGGAATAACAGAAGCACTGCTTAGAAGTCGTAAAGCTTGGCCAATGAACCAGGCATATATGCGTATTTTTGGATCTTCGAACACATGATCATCTCCCAAAATTTGTAAGATTTCCACTATAATTTACTATATTTTGGCCTAGTTTGCCGTTTTTGCATTGTTTTTTTTTTTTTTTTAGACTTCCAAACGTAGGGACTTCTCAAAATAAGTTCCGGTTTTCGTGCCTATAACTAAATTATTCCCAGTATGAAACTCCAGCTTTGGGAAAATTCAGGGCTCTAAACACTATAGCATATTTATCAAAAAGCTTAATCTAGCGATGAAGTTCAACGTAGACACAGATAAGCACGTAGGATTTTGTTTCAGGGGGGGGGGAGACTTCGAAAAAATGCCAAAAAAGGTAAATTACAAAGAAGATGCAAGAAAGTATAATATAAACCGTAAAAAATATAGACTTTAGAAGGAGAAATACGCTCTTGCGTGTCTGCGTACGTGCATGTGTGGATTTTTTTTATATAAACAAAATAATTAGAACCTTTAAATGTTCTAAATTTTTGGTTACTATGGGCTAGAGTTCGTCCTGTACTAGGTTGCAGGTATCACTGCAGCCATGATACATTTTTTGAAATTCCTGGTGCATAGCCTAAAGATGACGATAGTGAAATCTTTAAAAATTACGACACATTTAATAATAGAACAAGAAAGCAATGACGTTTTGATAAACATCATACTGAGGTAAAAACGCCCACAAACTTTTTCAAGTTAAAAACAGCTTTATCGGCACTTCTTTCGAGAATGATTTATTGAGTCTCATGTTACAGAACTACGAAAAGCGGAAACCATTGAAGAACAAGTTTCATTAACTCTTGCTCTGTCTTTCAATTTTCTATTGATTCCTGGTAATTTTCTGAAATAAACTATACGAAAAAATAATTGAGGTAAAAACAACAAAATTTAGGCGTTTTATTGCTAATGGAGAATAGTACACAATTGCAAAACTCGTTCTAAAATCGAGATGAGTAGAAAAGGACCCGTATCGCCGAGTGGAATGTCTCTGCTGAGTCCCGAGTGATAATATATTGTCAATGTTTTATTTTATATTTTTGATGGAACGTCTTTTGCATAGTTGCTATATATTTCTTTTGGTATTCATACTGACCTTGCCAGCTCACCACTCTTCTGTGACTATTGTGTCAGTTCTTGGTAGTTTTTACTTGATACTGAACAATCAAACAGTTCGTGGTAACGAACTGTAAGTAAGGAGCAACCCGGCTCAATAGGAACCCAAACTCTAAGAAACGGAACTTAGATACCAATAGATACATCAAAATAATCAGATTTTTATGCTGACTTGAAATATATAAGTTCCATCAAGTTCAGTCCTACCCATCAAAAGTTACGCGCCTGAGAAAATTCGCATGATTTTCGAAAAAAGGGGGAAACACCCCCTAAAAGACATAGAACCTTAACGGAAATCACACCATCAGATTCAGCGTATCAGAGAACCTTACTATAGAGGTTTCAAGCTCCTACGTGAAACAATGTGGAATTTGGTATTTTTTTTTTTGCCAGAAGAAAGATCACGGATGCGTGTTTATTTGTTTACTTGTTTTTTTCTTTTCCCCAGGGGTGATCGTATCGACCCAGTGGTCCTAGAATATCGCAGGAGGGCTCATTCGAACGATAATTAAAAGTTCTAGTGCCCTTTTTAAGTGACAAAAAAATGGAGGGCAACTAGGCCCCCTCCCACGCTTTTTTCCCAAAGTTACCCGATCAAAATTTTGAGATAGCCATTTTGTTCAGCATGGTCATAAAATACAATAACTATGTCTTTGAGGATTCCTTAATCCCCACAGTCCCCGCGGGAATGGCTGTAAGTTATGAACTTCGCCGAATGTTTACATATAGTATTGGTTATTGGGGAGTATACAGACTTTTTCAGGGGGGATTTTATCTGGTAGTGGAGGGTGGGTGGGTCGGGGGTTACATGGGAGGATCTTTCCACGAAGGAAGTTTTAATGGGGGAAGGGACATTGCTATGAAGGGGGTGCCGGATTTCCCAGCTTTATTAAACAAACGATCAGAAATTAAATTAAAAAAAATAGTTTTTCAACTGAAAGTAAGGAGCAACATCAAAACTTAAAACGAACAGAAATTATAACGTATATGATTGGGTTCGCCCCTTAGTCAATATCTCGCTCTTTACGCCAAAGATTTTTTAGTACTTTCATAAGAGCTATTTATTCTAATTAACGGCCTTTGTGATTAAGGGGTCATTTTTAAAGAATTGAAACAAAATTCGAACTTTAGCGTAAAGAACTAGGTATTGACTAGGGTGGAGAACCCCCCTCATATACGTAATAGAAATATACGAATATAGAAGTTCGTTACGTAAGTTAATTCGTAAGTTACGTACATTTATTATTAATCAAAACGTTCATAAATAAAATTAACTTTCGAGAAAGCCATTTAGCAAAAAAAAGGTGAAATTAATATGCAAATTTCGTGAGCCAAAATCAAAGCTGAATAAACTCAAAAACGTTCAGAAATTAAACAAAAAAAAACCGGTTTTTATAACTGAAAGTAAGGAGTGACATTAAAACTTAAAACGAACAGAAATTATTCCTTATTTGAAAGAGGCTGTCCCCTCCTCAATGTCTCGCTCTTTACGCTAAAGTTCGACTCTTTCTCACAACTCTTTTTTTAAAACAATAAAAACTTTAGCGTAAAGAGCGAGGCGTTGAGGAGGGGACAGCCTCTTTCACATACGGAATAATTTCTGTTCGTTATAAGTTTTAACGTCACAACAGTTTAGATATTGTAAATGCAATGAGAAATCACGCTTTACAATCAATTTAGATAGCAAATAACCGTTTGACGGGCTTCCATGTCTGGTTTCCTTGTACAGTCTATAGCGCTGTGTTAGGTATAATGCAACAGTACCGAAGAATTTAGTCCCCAATCTTGAGACACAAGGATAATCACTTTTTATTTTTTTGCATGAGAAGCACAGTGTCCTTTTTCTTTCCAATTAAATACAAAAAAACAAGCTTTTTAAAATGAAAGTAAAGAGCAACAAGGAAACTTAGAACAAAAAGAAATTATTCCGTATCTGAGGGAAGGGTGTGTCCATCATCGAAGGTGAACTGAATGTTCAAGATGCATTTACTTCATATTTCGCGAATATTGGTAAAAGGACCGCTTCGGCTGTTGGTTCTTCTCCTTCAGGATCCAACTTCAGGTCTTATCTTGGGCCACCTTGTATGAAGTCAATGTTTTTAGAACCAGCGACGGAGAAAGAAATTGCTAAAATTGTTATGGGATTGAAAAATTGTTCGTCGTCTGGCCCTGATAATATTCCTACTAAAGTAATTATGTTCATACTTCCTTCCATTATTTATCCCTTAACAAAACTTATTAATCTCTCCTTTCAGCATGGTATTTTCCCGAGTAGTCTCAAGCGTGCTTGAGTCATCATATTATATAAGGGGGGACACGAAATGATCCAGCCAACTATCGGCCAATTTCTTTGTTGTCTGTGTTTAGCAAAATATTTGAGAAGGCGATGCTTTCTCGTCTTAATACTTTTCTTACTTCTAAAGATTTTTTTCACGATTTTCAATTTGGTTTTCGAGCAAATCATTCGACTGAGCATGCTTGTGCAGTTTTACTTAATTATCTTCACTCTGCCATAGACTCCCATTTGATTCCTGCTGCTTTGTTTCTGGATGTTCGTAAAGCCTTTGATTCTTTAACCCACAGTTTTCTTCTATATAAACTTTCTCATTTTGGCGTAAGAGGTAGTGCGTTTCATTGGTTCAAGTCTTTCTTGTCTTGTAGAATAATTTATGTTGATCCACTTTTTCGCTCACCATCAAGTGTTGACCAGGGGGTCCCTCAAGGGTCAGTTTTAGGGCCGGCACTGTTTTTAATTTATATAAATGACCTAATTTTTGCAGTTAGAAATAAGAATCCTCTTTATTGCTGTCGTCTATGTCATCCAACAGTCTCCCTTACCCATAACTATAGTTTGCATACCTCGGATTCTCTTGTTACTTTTGCTCATGATACCACCCTTATTACTTCTGGGAGAACACAGGATGAGGTTCGTACAAAGTTAGTGGACCTCTTTGAGAGAGTTTCAATTTGGTTTGATGCTAACTCTCTTGCCTTAAATGTTTCTAAAACTAGTTTTTTAGTTTTTTCTCGTATATCCCAGGCTTGTCCTCAATTATCTGAAATTCATATATCCAAAGGCTTTATTAGTAGACCAAAGGATGGCCATGTCCGTTTCCTAGGTATCCTAGATGAAAATTTATCTTTTAAACACCATATTGATTTGATTGAAATGAAGGTATGCAGAAACCTCGGTATTCTAAGAAAACTAAAACATATCTTTCCAGGGCCAATTCAAAGAATCCTATTTCATAGCTTAATTCATTCTTATGTTTCCTATTGTTCAGTCATATGGATGTCTACTTTCCCTTCTTTTCTCAAACCACTTTCGAATACTTATGATAAAGCTATAAATCTTATCCAGGATGTAAATCGTTCGGCAACTAAACCGTTACTTGATATTAAAAAACGTTATATTCTTTCCTATGCGTCTTTCGCTTTTCTTCAGCTCCATGGTGATATTCCTAGGTCCCTTAGGTTTACGTCTTCTTTTGTATCTGATCGGTCAAATTATCAACTCTGTAGTTCTCTAAATATCCAAATTCCCCATACACCAACAATAAGATCCGATTTTAATCCTCTTGTTGCTTGTCATTTGACATGGAACACCCTTCCCGATTCGCCTCGAGAATGCCACTCGTTTGGCACCTTCAAAAAACTAGTAAAAAAATATTTGTTTTCGTGTGATTAGTTTTCTTTACTTTTGCCTGCTGCCAATAGTTTTTTCATTTAATTGTTTTTTTTTATAGATGTTGTGACTCACTGTAGTTTGATAAAGCTTATTTAGTGAACTCTCCTTTTTTTTTTTTTTTTTTTTTTTTTTTTTTTTTTTTTTTTTTTTTTTT
>JAQQPU010003323.1:30134-59893 GCA_029168905.1 Artemia sp. Kazakhstan ARC1039 | reverse complement strand
AGAATGAAGTGTTTTTTATAGCAGATACCCTCCGTGCAACTGACCCCTCATGTAACTGAGCCCCTGTGTAACCGAAACCCCGTACAACTGAACCTCCGTGCTACTCGACCCCATTTAACTAATCCCCGTGTAACTGAATCCGTATGTAACTGAATCCTCGTGCAAGTCAACCCTCGTGCAACTCAACTCCCTCAAAACACTTTTCAGCCATTTCTTGTTATTTTTTTTATTTCTAAACTATTTAAAATAGACAACACTGTGCAAATCATCACTTGTGTATTATACAGTACACATTCATTCCATCTCCTCCAAAACACTTTTCGGTCATTTCTTGTTAAAATTATCCAATCGCTAATTACCCCTTTTTTTTCTCCACCTTCAAATGTTCCTTTAGTCATTGCCCAGTTAACACTAAGATGTAAATTGAGTAATCCTCTCGCAATAACAAACCAAACCAGATTATACCCACTTAACCAGATCAAAAATGGCGGTCACACTAACTTGATTAGTAATTGGACTTTCAGTCCTACAGTCACGGGTTTCTGCAAAGTGCTATGGGCTTCATTGAAAAAATACCAGTTTAAAAAAAAAATAAAAAATAAACATGTATCCATGAGTTTGACCTCCAAAAAATCGATGTCACAATAGAAAACCCGTCTCTTTGAAAGGTGTAATGACCTGTAGAATAGGACTACCAGAAAAACCTGTTTGGTACGGGGGCGCCCGCAAATTCAATAGATGGTTACTACTCAAATAAACACGCATCCGTGATCTTTCTTCTGGCAAAAAATACAAAATTACACATTTTTGCAGATAGGAGCTTGAAACATCTACAGTGGGGTTTTCTGTTACGCTGAATCTGATGATTTGATTTTCATTAAGATTCTATCATTTTTGGGGGTGTTTCCTCCTTTTTTTGAAAATAAGGCAATTTTTGTCAGGCTCGTAACTTTTGATGAGTTTGACTAAACTTGATGAAACTTGTATAATTGAAATCAGCATACAAATATGATTCTTTGATGCATCTAGTGGTATCAAAATTCCTTTTTTTAGAGTTTCGTTTACTACTGGGGCGGGTCACTCCTTATTACCATGAACTGCTTGATGAGAAATTTTTGAAGAGATCACTTTGCACAAAGTATATATACTACACACACAGGAAAAAAATGTTTTAAAAGAATGAAGGTTGCAGAGAAAAAGTTGCAACTGGTGGGAGAAAATATAGAGGATATTAAAGGAGAAAGTAGGGATACTTGTACTCTTTTTTTTTGGGGGGGGGGGAGTGCTATTTGCGAAGTAACCTTACCATGGGAAAGTTTTATTGAAGAAATTTGCAGTGCAAGTAATTAAATTTGAAGGACACTGCAAGGATTTTAATACCGAAGGACTCTTACTTCTAAGATAGATTTATTTAAAAACAAATATCACAAGCAAAGAATAGTGGGTCTATCCTCAAGATAAAAGACTTTTGTTGACAATTTAACTCTCCAAAATGGTTTTCTCAAAATTTTGATTTGTGTTGGCTAGCGGGCAGTAAACTTCACCAGATTTTACCACATTCCTTTCCTCACCAAAGCCAGTACTAGTACTCTTGACCTTTAAAGTTAGCTCCAGAGATAGCACAAATTATTTTGGGCTACCCTCTCCCAGAACTGATGTTTTTTTTGCTTTTTTTGCGCATTGTTATCTCCTAGAATTCCATTGGTATTTTACTTCATTCAGAGACCAAAGTACCGAGCCATAGAATCCTTCACCCTTAACCCCCCTCCTCAACCTTCCCCCACCACAAATATTCATAACCCTGTAGGTTTGGAATATTAATAAATGAAATATAAACTTTGCGATACCATGGAAATAAATTTTGTCGACTTAAAACTTCAAGAGAATGTCTTTCTTTTTTTGCTCGACCTCCCCTCCTTTTTGCTTGTGAGAGGATGACTCTTTAGATTTTCAATTTTTCGTTGGTTGTGTATTTTAATTTGAATTTTGATTTTGTCATGTTCGTTATTTCTTTTTCAAAGTTCATCTGAAACTATATGATTCATGTTTCATTTATTATTAAATATTGTTGCTTTCGCTTTCTTATTGTTTGTTTTGTTGCTTTATAGCTTTTTCACTGACTGAGTATTTTCGCCGTTTTCGCCATATTTCTTTTCCTTATTATTATCTCTTGATCAACATGTCACTGAAATGTTTTAAGATTTCCCCAATGTTTTTCTACTACTTCACACCAGTTGCTTTTGTATTGCTCCTTCATAAGGCCTTTTCCCTTAGTCCCTTGGAAAATATTCATCAGAGGGAAACGCTGAAGCGCTGTCTTAGTAAAGAGTCATGTACCTTCAAAGTATTTTTTTTTTACCTGGCCAATATGTAAGAGAGTGATGGTCATAGTAACTTTAGAGAGGGTTCACTTGATGGGAAATTGAAAGTTTCTGTGCTTCTTTCAGCATAGAAAGTGCTTTAACGGCAACTAGCCACCCTTCGTACTTTTTTGCCACCTTTTCCCCCTAGTCCCTAAGGACATTCGATAAAAATTTTCAGGAAGCCACTTTCTTAGAGTAGTCAGAAGGTCAAATAAATCTGTATCCAAGGAGGACATAACCTCAAAAGACCCTGGCACAAGGGACGTCAATAATTCAAACTACCAATTGTTTACAGGTACGTTTCTAAAGCGAAAAAGGTTTTCTTAACCTTAGGTTTGTGATTGACACAACTTTCAAGGCCGCCCACTGGATCAGAAAGACCACCTATTTTGTTGCCGGAGGGGAGGATAGGGCAAAAACCTGTAGCCAAAGTACTTGGTCAAAGATAAACCTAATGTGCCTTGGGATTCCTTCCTCTTCTACCCATTTCTACCAAAGCAAGGCAAAGGGGTGACTGAAAATCAAACCTTAGAAGAAACAACCATTCAAAAACTAGCTTAGGCACGGAATCTATCATAAAGCATATGCAATATATCTTTTGATTCGCTTGGTATTAAGGGATTCGATACCTTAAAGGATCATTCTGTCTCGACCATTGTAAACTTTTTTAGTTTGTATGGCCATACAATGTAGAATTGATTGGATGGTTTTGCCATAACTTGTAGAGCTTGGATAAGAGATCCAAATAAACGACACAGAACTAAAAGCCTACACCCACTTTCCCAGAAACCTTAGAAATTTTTTTTTAGTTTTTCTCGTTTTTAACCAGAAATAGAAATATTCAGTTTTAATGACTAATTGATAATTAATGACTTATTGACCCTTGTTGCAATGAGAAGTAATAGGTATTGTGTCTATTTTTATTAGTTTATTATACGGAATTGGTAAAAATATCCCCAGTATCTCTCTTTAAAAAGACGTCATTATGTATGCTTTTTCAATTCCATTGCCTCCCCTAAGAGTTTATTGTAAGGTATTTATCATGGACGCTATGGCTGTTTCATCATAAAAAACTGAATTATCATGGTTTTCAAAAATATTGAGGGCCAAAGCTGAATCAGCATCGTCAATTTCAATTTTGCACTTCTGAAGTTCATCAACTGAAAGTTTATATTTATGTAGCTTTTCTTCCAGCTGGTTGTGGGTTCTGCTGTTACAAACTTTGCTCCTTGGAACACGGGAAACTTTATACGCCACTATTCAAAAATTTTATTCCTTTATAGGTTGACCGAAAAGTAAGGAATGACCTCATTGTGGCTTTTTTTGTCTTTAGGTCTTTTCTGTAATCCGCTTCTCAAATTCAATGGCGTAGCCATAACAGAACAAAATGTTTTTTGTTTAATTTAGCTCACAGATTACATAAAGGTCTGAAGAAAATTTAAAAAATTTATCGAATAAAGAAATTATTAGGATTCTTTTCACACTAAGGGTTTGGTTCGAAGAGAAATTTATTTAACGATACTTGTGAGTCATATATGGAAGATTTAGAATTGCAACCTCTTAGAATTAGAACGCTCAGGAAAGAAAAATGTATGTAGTTATCAAAAGTACTTAAATGCACCGAAGAGTCATTCAGAGAAGCATATCTACAGTCCCGAACGAACGAATCATCATCAACAAAAAGGGCCTAGAAAGTATGTTTCAATGGATATTCAAACCTGGATTTTTTTTTACCGAAATATGCATGGAAACTTTCCAAGTAAGGAGATAAAACTGTTCGTGTTGATAAACCCATAATTTAAAGAAGAAATCTATCTCTTAAACTAGAGTATAGAGAAAATCAGCCGTAGAGTTGCAGGAGAGTCACGTTTTAAATGTCAGGGTCATTTAATGTCAATCTATAGTGTCATTTTGGTCATTTGTAGTGTCAATTACTTTCCAAGTTTCTTTGTAAAGCTTGTTCACATTTTCGTATGTCTCAAGTGGCAAACGTGGAAATCGCATAAAAACTTTCTGAGATATTGTGATTATTTTTACTTTTTTGTTTGGAAAACTAAGTAACTAAGACTGGGAGTAAGTGAAGGTGAAAAGGTGATGTTGTGTAACCAGAAGATCGATCTAGTGGACGGTTTCAAACACATAGGCAGTATCATAGGCAGTGAAATTGCGCTGCCTAAGGACAGAGCGATGTGGACACAGTGTAAAATTTATTTATTTATTTATTATTATTTTATTTTAGACCAGGGCACTTGGTTGAGAATTTGTCGTAGAAACTTCGAAAGGGGCTTATTCGATTGGGAATTGAAAGGTCTAGTGCCCTTTTTAATAGTTAAAAGTGATTGGAGGGCAACCAGAACCCCTCCCAGTCTTCAACTAGTCTCAGTCTTCAATTAGTCTTGAGTCTTCAATTAGTCTTGAAAGTGATAATACCTTTTTTGGATTTTATCAACTTGAAACTCGGTAGGTTCTTAAATTAATTAAGTGATTGGAGTTAATTGTGACCATTCTTTCAAAACATTTTTATACGGATGAAAAATATTGTAATCTACTGACCTACCTAGTTTATGGACATTTATTTACACTTTACAAAAATAGATTTTTGGTGATTTCAATTTTGCGTAGCCTAACCCTAAGTGACAGGCAGAAGAGGGGCAGTAAACCCGTGGCATGTGCCGTTGTACCTGCCGGGAGAGTCTCCTTTAAACTGCGGGGATAAGGTAACGGGGACAGACGCTTCCCTTGTCTTTTGGGGTGATAGCTGGATCAAAAATGACGGAAAATATTGTGGTTTTAAGTCCGGTGTTGAACTTTATACAGAGGCATGTGGAAAAGAAAACAAATAAGGATATTGTTATCAGGCAGTCGAAGTTTTTCTCAAAGGAATCTCTGAAAGATGCTATTGATATATGCAAAACAGTGCTCGACAAAGACATTAATCAGAGTCGTAAGGACTCTTACCCGGCCTCTGCCTTTTATGGAGATATTTATGAGGTTATGTCAGAAAGGTTTGCAAATAAAGTTCCGACCCCTCGTTTTGCCATTCTCGACCCAGCTGACGTTCCCACCATTCCTGAGGATGTGAGTACGATTATTGCCTCACGATTGAATGATTGTAAAGCGATGCTAAGTTTTCTTGTAGAGAAGCACGAAACCTCTGCAGCACCTAACTCTGAGGACCAGCCACCAATATGGCCATCTCTATCCCGACCAGAAAGGACTATCCCAGTTGTTTTGTCAAATCTGCCCGCAAGCTTGAGTGCTAATCCTACCTAGCAAATGGAGTTCTTGAGGAAAATTGGACCCGCTGATAAAATAGACAGAAACGAACAACGAAGAGACAGGCTGTTTGTACATATAAAAGACGAAACATCCGCAAGTGTTGTCGCCTCCGGGGCCCCAGGCGAGCAAAATATCCGTAGCAAGGTACTGCGCTCAGAATACCTCGGGATCATTTACGTTGACAAGGATTACCACGTTTCAACTATTCCCAACCTAATTAGTGGTGTTTCCCAAACCAAGCGCTTTAGAAATTCCTCAGTTGTTCAGCTCACGTTTGTGACTAAGATTGACTACGATCAGGCTCTCAAGTTTGAAATTAAAGTGGAATACACCATATTTTCTGTGTCAAAGCCCCTTACAAAGCCGCTGCAGTGCTATAAATGCCAAGGTTTCTGTCATCGTGCAAACCAGTTTCAGAAGGACACTAAATGTAGCAAGTGTGCCGGTGATCATAGCTACTCCGAGCGCACCTCAGATGTGCTCAAAGGTGCCAACTTCAGATCCAACCAGACAAGTAACAGCTTTCGGTGCCCGAACCTGAAAAATGCAGCTCGTGGTACAACTCCAGACCAAGCTGCACCGAATAACTTAAATCGTAAACCGGCTCGTTAAATGGCGAAGTACGTGTGTTCTGTCAAAATATAAACAGTGCTAGAGAAAAATTAGACATACTTCAAATAGTGTATGGTGCTTTCGATATAATTTTTGTTAATGAGCATCTGCTTGATGAAGATAATAGCACAAGACTGATTACTTCTTCTGATCAACAGTTTTTTATCTACCCAGCTAAAAGTACTGAGGGTCAACCCTCGGGGGGCTTAATGATAGCTGTTAGAAAAAAGTATATTTGTAATCTGTTTGAGTCCCATGATGTATGCTTTGTGGTAGAATTTAGTGGTTTTATTGATGTATGTGTTTATATGCCTACAAACTATAGAAATGACCGATCAAGTCAGAAGTTTGCGTCTGCCTGCTCGTTATTGTCGAAACTACTTGAAAGAATAGCCCTTACCCGTAAATCTTGTGTTATTATGGGTAATTTTAATACGGACATTAATGATAATACCATTGGTCACTCAGAAATGTTAAATGCTATATTGCCGCAAAAATTATATTGTCTACAGAAACATAGATCCTTTACCTATGTACATAATAGTGGTATCACTTCTGATCTTGATTTCGTGTTTACTGATATGGGGGATCTCCAGCAGAGGATAGTTAGTGTTTCTGACGACTTTCTTTTAAGTGACCATTTGCATCTTGAGTTTCATTTAAAACTCAGTTCTTTTGAGATAAATGCTCCCTCTAGACCCAAGTGGTTCACTAAACAGAACTGGCGTCGTATTGATATATTTACTTACCAGATGCTTCTTGATTCGTACTTAAATAAGATAAGGGTTCCTTTTCATTTGCTCTCGCGGGTAAAACCTGACCGGCTTCTTTATTTCAATTGTTATTTGCTTGAATTGGTGCATAGTATGAAAATGGCTGCATCCGTTGCAGTTCCGTCTGAAAAAATAAAGCTGAATACCCGTAAGAGAGGCTGGCCAGATTTTCCTGGTTTGAAGGTTGAAAAGTCTCGCCATGTGTTTTAGAGACAAATTTGGGTTGATTGTGAAAGACCACGTTCAGGATGGGTTTTTAAAATTATGAAGTCGAGTTAACACCAATATCAAAAGAAGGTGAAATCTTAGAAAGAAAGTCGGGCTAAGGAGCTATCACGGGAAATAAAAAATAATCCTCGTCAGCTATGGTGAGAAGTGTCTAAACTTATCCGTTCTTCTTCGTCGCCGCCTGATAGCATTGAAATAAATAAATGGTTTGAGTATTTTTCTTCAATATTTTCGGCTGATCCTCAATTACGAGAAAGCAATTTCTGGGACATTCCGATGCAGCATTTTGATCGACTAAACTAATACAGTAACTAGTTTACTATTACCCCGTCGTGTGTTGAATATTTTGTTCGTCCTCTTCCTTTAGGAAAATTGCCTGGGGCAGATGGTATTCAGCCGGAACATCTGAGGTATGGTATCCCTAAACTGTTTATTCACATAGCTTTATTGTTCCAAGCAATAGTATCGCAACAGTCTGTCCAACAAGGTTTGTGTCAGGGGGTCGTTACCTGTATACATAAGAAGGGGAAAGACCCTAAAGATTGTTCTTCGTGCAGGACCATCACTATTTGTTTAGTTCGAGCAAAGTTACTGGAGAAGGTACTGTGCCCTATAGTGGCAACGCGAGCGGATGTGGGTGACAATCAGTTCGGTTTCCGGTTCGGTCTCGGTGTTCAAAATGCACACGCAATTTGTATTTCAATTGTTGAAAAGTTTAAGAAACGAAAAACTACGTTTTTCGTCTGCGCAATAGACATATCTAAGGCGTTTGATCCTGTCTTACATTCGCAAGCAGTCCTGTCATTACTAAGGGCAGGAGTTGATCCCTTTGTTTGTAATTGTCTATGGCAATGGTATCGAAAATCTCAAGTAAGAATTCGGTCTGCGAGACAGCTTTCTGTACCTATAGATATCCGTAGGGGTTTTAAACAAGGCTCAGTAATCAGCCCTGTGATATTTAACAAAGCAGTACGTTCTCCGACAAAATCGATAGAAGATTTTTTGATAGATGATGGAATTGATGCTAGTCATCTATCTTACGCAGATGATCTACTTTTGATAAGTGATAATTTAGAATCTTTACAGAAAGCTATTAATGCCGTGTCGTCTGCACTTGGTGATATTGCGCTAACAATAGGGCCGTCTAAGACTGAATTTGTCGTTTTAAACGACGAAACATTGCAAAATCGTGTTGTTGATGTTTGCGGGAAGACAGTTCTCCAAAAGGATAAGTTTGAGTATCAATTCTATCAAAGCTACTAAAAATCTAGTTATTGCAGCACTTAAAGAAAAACTGCGGAAAACTTACGGTATGGTAGCACGAACTAAAGGTCAATTTGACAAAATTACGCTCGGTCGTGTCTGTAACGCCATGTTCGCACCACATGTCTTTTTTTTAACCCCTGTATGAAATTGCTTTAGTAAAACCGAACGTAACCAGATTCGTTCAATCTTTTTTTCGGTATTGCAAATATTTATTGGGAATTCCCATATGGTTCAGATTCTCTTATGTTTCACAGAGGTACTATATTTTTGAGATAACTAAGAAAATGAATGAGTTGTATACCCGTTTCAGAAGTCGAAATAGAATAATCCACGACTCTCCATTGGCTAGTCTTGTGCATGAAAATCGTGATTTTGATTTCGTTTGTTTTTCTCTTTTCCATAGTTATTGCAGTTTAATTTTGTTTTGTAGCGTTGTGTTATTTTTTCGTTATTTTTTTCTTTCGTTTTTATAACTCCTTAAGACATTTACATTGTATTTGTATGAAGGATTGAAATAAAATTATTATTATTATTAGTATTATTACATCCAATCAAAGTTTTGAGATAGCCATTTTATTTAACGTAGTTGAAAAGTCTGGAAATTATGTCTTTGAGGATGACACCCCCCACAGGCCTCATGGCAAGGGTTATAGGTTATGCCCTGGGGACACATAAGGTTTTTATAAGAGTCAAACTGATCGAAGGGTAGCTCTACTGTCGTAGCATTTTTGAAAACATGTAAAAGGGTGCAAGCGATGAAAAATGTTGCTCCATTTGAGAAACTATTCAGCTCCATGTCAAACAGTTCGTGGTAACGAACTGTAAGTAACGAGCGACCCGGCTCAATAGTGACCGAAACTCTAAAAAATGGAATTTTGATACCAATAGATACATCAGAAGAATCAGATTTTTATGCTGATTTCAAATATATAAGTTTAGTCTTACCCATTAAAAGTTATGCGCCTGAAAAAATTTGACTTATTTTCGAAAAAAGAGGGAAACATCCCCCAAAAGTCATTGAACTTTAATGAAAATCACACCATCGGATTCAGCGTATCAGAGAACCCTAATGTAGAAGTTTCAAGCTCCTATCTGCAAAAATGTGGAATTTTGTATTTTTGTCAGAAGAAAGATCACGGATGCGTGTTTATTTGTTTGTTTTTTTCCAGGGGTGACCGTATCCATCCAGTAGTCCTAGAATATCGTAAGAGGGCTCATTTGAACGGAAATTAAAAGTTCTAGTGCCCTTTTAAAGTGACCAAAAAAATTGGATGGCAACTTGGCCCCCTCCCACGCTCATTTTTTTCCCGAAGTCGCCCAATTAAAATTTTTAGATAGCCATTTTGTTCAGCATAATCGAAAATCTAATAAATATGTCTTTTAGGATGACTTAATCCCCCAGATCCCAGGGGAAGAGCTGCACGCTATGAACTTTGCCCATTGTTTACATATTGTATTGGTTATTGGGAAGTATACAGACATTTTCATGAAGGATTTTTTTCTGGTGGGGGGGGGGCTGGAGGAGGGGGTTACTCGGAAGAATATTTCCGTGGAGGATATTTCCTTGGGGTAAGGTACATTTCTATGAAGGAGGCGCCGGATATCCCAGCATTATTTAAAAAACGACCAGATATTAAATAAAAAAAAAAAAAAATTTTTTCAACTGAAAGAAAGAAGTAACATTAGAACTTAAAACGAACAAAAATTATTACGTATATGAGGGGGTTTGCCCCCAAGTCAATACCTCGCTCTTTACGCTAGTTTTTTTTAGTGCTTTCAAAAGAGCTATCTATTCTAAATAAACGGCCTTTGTGATTCAGGGGTTTGTGATTTAAACAAAATTTTAACTTTAGCGTAAAGAGCGTGGTATTGACTAAGGGGAGAACCCCCTCATATACGTAATAACATATACGTAATAAAAAAACAATAAAAAAAAATCAAGCGATACGGCTCAATATTAATCGAAACTTTTAAAAACGGAACTTTGATGTCAATAAATGTATCAAAAGAATGGGCTTATAATGCTGATTCTAAATATATAAATTTTAACTTTATCGTTACGTAAGTTAATTCGTAAGTTACGTCAGAACCAAATTTCGAGAAAGCCAATTAGCCAAAAAAAGGAAAATTAATATGCGAATTTCGTTTTAATTATTCATGTACGGTGAGCCAAAATCAAAGCTGCATTAATTCAAAAACGTTCAGAAATTAATTAAAAAAACAAGTTTTTTTTAACTGAAAGTAAGGAGCGACATTAAAACTTAAAACGAACAGAAATTATTCCTTATATGAAAGAGGCTGTCCCTTCCTCAACGCCTCGCTCTTTACGCTAAAGTTTGACTTTCTCACAACTCTATTTTTTTAAACAATAAAAAATTTTAATTTAAAGAAGCTTAGATTTAAATGTAAAGAAGCTTAGAAATGTAAAAGAAGCATTTTAATGTAAAGAAGCTTAGATTTTCTATTAATGGGCAAGGCAAAATCTAGGTAAAAGAAGTATCACCCACTTGAATTTTTCAACCTCAGATCTTTGTAATTTTTCTAATATACAAGTTTTAGCTAAATGAAAGTTTTAAGTTCTTGTGAAATATTAAGAACTTGGTTAAATTCCAGAATTGACAAGATATAAAAAAGGAAAGATTTTATATATCTTTTATATCTATGAACTTTTAAGATGAGTTTCTACATTAAAAGCCTCTTTCCTTGATGTAATGTACTTCAGATTGTATACTTGAAACTGGATTAAACCGCAGAAAATGTTGAAGAATACATATGGTACAGAGGTTGATCCTAGAAAATGACATTTTGCGTTCCTTTTTTCAGAGAATCAAAAAATCCAAAACAAGTTTGGTCACATGCTCTACTTAAGCTTAGGACATTTTTCCCTTTAAAACATCAAATTGATGCCCTGAAAAGAATTCTTGTTAATTTGGATAACCGATAACAGGATCGCTTAAAATGACTAGTTCTATTTGGCTCCCCCTTCTAGTTATGGCTTCTGTGCAATGAAACTTCACGAAGACTTCATGAGGCTCTCCTGAATAATTATCCCTTGAACCAATCAATTGAAACAATTTATTCCAATAACTTATAAATAAATACTAGATAAATAAGGTAAAAGTTAGAAAAAGAATTTACATGTTGAACAAATGCAGCAGAGCTTTTTAGAATGGATTCAACATGCTTTGCAAGCTTTCGAGCAATAAGAAAGCATATATTCGGGATTGACATCACATTGGCCTCTTTCTGCCCAAGCGGCGCAATAACGGTTATTATCTTCACATGCTTCATTGCCAGATGCGCCTGAAATAATACAAGTGAAAAAAAAACTTAGCCTGAAGTGACTGCCTGTGCCAAAACTAAGCAACGTCATCAGACCAGGACAATCAGTTTTCCAATAGTTAATCTTTTTTCTCGTCGATGCCTTTTCGTTAGCCCCTGATTATTCAGGCCAACTTTTCATTCTTTTTCTACAATCTACTCTCGTTGCTTGCTATAGGCTTTAATAGCCTTTCTAACCTATCCAACGCAAGTTCTATCTAGGTGTCAGGACTAGGTTTTCCTTATTATTTTTTTAATTTAATGTTTATTTACAAAGACACAATGTTGAATGTCCTAACTTTAAGTTGAAGAATAATAGGAGAAAAATTCATCACTCAATACAAAGGCGGATCAAGGATTTTATTTAAGGGGGAGGGGCGCAAAATAGGTTGATCCTATAAAATTGCGTTACGAGCAAGTTTAATTAACGCAAACTTGCATTAGTTAAGTAAAGGGGGCGTGCGCCCCCTCCCCCTGGATCCGCCACTAATTAAATACCCAAAAATAGGGAAATGATTGAATGAGCATTTATATATTTTGCAATATATGAATAAAAAAGAATAACAGAAACTATACATGTAAAATTTGAGCATTCAAAGATTTTGAGCATTCAAAGAGTGTAGACGTAAAGTGATATAATATAATAAGACATTAATGTGACCCTAATTGGTGAGCAGGAGAGGGGCAGATCCTCCTGTCAGAATCAATAATTTCCCTTTTAATAATGCCTAAATATTATTGTCCTGAATGTAGAAATCCAGCAACCAGTGGGACAGTTCAGTGCACTAAATGCAGCCAATGGTGGCACCCCAAATGTGCAAAGATTACTCTTGGCTTAAGAGAGAAGTTAGAGAAATGGCTATGCTTAAACTGTGATTTTCCCACATCCCCTTTGATTACAAGTGATGAAAAACTTTCTGGCAAAGTTACGCAAAAAGCAAGCCCTAGATCTGTTGCGAAAAACACGCCTATAGTAACTCCCAGGTCCTCCAATCCCCAAGCAAAGATAATAACTAGGCCCAGCATAAAACAGAAAACTCCCTGTGTCGATTGTGGAGAATATATACGAGAAATTTCAGCGTTAAGAAATAAATGCTTTGCCCTTGAGAATGAACTTTCAGCCCGTGATTCTGTTATCGATAAGCTTGACAATGAAGTCAGGTCTGTTTCTGAAAAACTTGCGATTGGTATGCAAGAACGCCGTAAGTTAGACATTTTAGCCGACGAAAAAAAAACAACAATCGATTCTCTAAAGATGCAGATAAATCAGTCTCTAAACCGGTTTCCTCTGGATCAAATCCCAAGCGGCCATGAACTTGGTACCCAGCCAGCCACCCAAAATAATCAACGCGAAATGAATGCTGTAAGTGCGGCGTCAGTTACATCGGATATGCCCCTTCCAAGTGCGGTGAATAATAATACTGACATAGCCGCAAGTGATGAGAATAATGTGATTCCGATTGACAAGTTACAGGAAGAGGACTTACATATCATTTTCGAGAAAATAATCAAGCCACCATGTAAAAGAGAGTGTTGGTTCTTTCGGAATGGTTTTTGCAAGAGGGGAGCTAGTTGTAAATTTGCTCATGAAAATAAAGTGACCCCGATAAACAAAAATAGAGTTCGACCTTGCCCTGAACAGCCCAAGTCAAAAGGGGTGTGTAAATTTTTCGAAGAAGGAACATGTAAATTTGGTATTCACTGCCGGTTCCTACATCCATGTTATAGTTTCCTTGCCAAGTCATGTAGTAGTATTGAATGTGTCCTTGATCATATAAAGATGTGCCCTCGTTTTAGATGCTTAGATGAAAATTGTAGACTAGCGCATTTTAACCGTACTGACCAAAGCTCATCAAAAAACGCCCACTTTCGACGACGCAAACAGCAGAAAATCCAAAACAAACCCTATTGGGGTCTAGAAAAGAAAGTCCACCTTCCTGGGGAATCCAAATCCCTTTTTCAGTACACCACCCCTCCTATGACACATCTCAGGAGCCTCTTAGACCCCCTCCCTCCTCCTCCTTCACCTATCTATTTTCATCAACAGCCAATCAACAACCAGCCCCGTCCTTATTCTATCCCCCCTCCCCTTTACCCCTTTCCCTGCAGAAGGAAAAAATTGTTGGTGACTTCAGTTTAAATAATCCTGTTGCTGCCCCAGTCGCGATAGGGGGCAAGAAATTCCAAAATAAACCTTTTTTCCGGGAGTTTCACGACAAACGTTACGTATTTCCTTCTTTCCTTTACAGCAACGCCGAAAGTTTAAATCTAGAGAAATTTACTGAACTCCAGACTACAGCCCAAATGCTTGGCTCTTCCGTTATCTGTGTTTCCGAGGTCCACCGGCAAGATCTTAATTTATTGAGGGTTCCTAACTTTTCTTCTTTTATTAAACTTCGGCCTGATGACCATCCTCTTGGGAAAAAAGGAGGAGGAATAATGACACTCGTGCACGAATATTTTAAACCTCAGCTTTTAAATATACCTTTTCTTGAAGATAATGATGAAATTATTTGGGTCAAAGCCCAACCTAAGCGACTCCCTAGGCCGCTCTCTGCCATAGCAATGTGCGTTTTCTATTATTCACCTGGTCAGCCAGCTGCAGCAAGAAAAGCTTTTTGGGAGAAGCTGCAGGAATCGACAGATTATGTCCAGAGAACTCACCCATATTTTGGAGTAGTAATGCTAGGAGATGCTAACGAACTCGATAGCAAATCGCTGGCCAGGTCACTTAACCTTAAAACTCTAGTCGATTTCCCAACAACTAAGGGGAATACATCTCTGGATGTAATCCTGTCAAATCTTTCGGAATATTACCAGAATCCCAGTAAACTAGCACCACTTGGTGGAAGTTATCATTATATGTTACAGTGGAACCCCTTGGAAAAAGTAAAAATTAAATATAGAGTAACCGAAGTTACTTCAAGGCCGATCACTGACCATGGTCTGCTGCAATTCGGTGACTGGATAACGGGAGAAAACTGGGTCGTGGTCTCTTCAGCTAAAGACTTGGACTCCCAAGTAGAAGAATTCCATAATAAGTTAAATTCAAAATTTCTCGAGTGCTTTCCCGAACGTAAGACTAAATTCTGTTCTAGTGATAAACCATACGTAAATTCAAAAATAAAGCAACTGATAAAACATAAATTGCACCTAATACGAAAAGGTCAAGTGAACCAAGCAAAACAGTTGGCAAACCAAATAAAATGGAAAATCAAAAAGGCACAAGCAAATTACTATGAAAATGAAGTTGACCATCTTTTGGAGTCCAAACCGTCGCAGTTTTTCAGTAAAGTAAAAAGTCTGACTGGCAAAAGTTCTCAACCAGTTGTCTTCATGAAGGATGAGCCTCTAGAGAAAACCGCGAATGATTTAAATGCCCATTTTGCTTCAATTGTGCAGTCTTACCCCCCTCTTCCACCCGAGGATCCTCCAGTAAAGTTAACTACTTCTTCAGATGATAATTTAATTGCTGATATTTCATCGGCAATTATAATCCGTAAACTCTCTTCGTTAGAAAGAACTTCCGTTGCCCCTTTTGACATTCTAGTTGCTCTTATTAAAGCATTTGCTAAAGAATTATCATTTCCCCTTCAGATAATTTTCAATAATATAACAAAAACAGGATATTTTCCAAAGAAATGGAAGAAAGGGTTTATTACTCCAATTCCAAAGAAAGGAGCAGCTAATGATTTCTCTGGTGTCCGGCCGATCACAGTTACGTCAGTCTTTAGCAGAATATACGAAAGCTTTGTTGCCGCATGGCTGAAAAAATATCTTTTGAAAGTAACTGATCGAAAGCAATTTGGTAACATCCCTAAGTGTTCGACAGTTTATTACCTCGTTAATTTAATTGATTTTATTTTAAAACACCTGGATGAACCTGGAAAATGGATAAATTTAATTGCAATTGATTTCAAAAAAGCATTTGACCTTGTTGATCACAAAATCCTTTTAGAAAAAATGGCGGAAAAAAATATACCCAGCTTTATTATTAAAATCATCAAGAGCTTCTTAACAAATAGAGAGCAAATTGTGAAGTATAAAGACCAATTTTTCACTTTTCTGCCAGTTTTTTGTGGAATTCCACAAGGAACTGTGATCGGGCCGCTGGGCTTCCTCCTCATGATAAATTAAATCGCTGCTAAGGTGGGGGACAGATGGAAATACGTTGACGACTTGTCCTTAACGGAAATCGTATCTAAGGATTCGAAGAGCAATGCTGCTGGTATCATTGACCAAGTTACCTCAGAGGCGGCTGAACTAAATATGGTCGTGAATAAAGACAAATGCTCGGTCACGACATTTTCTTTTCTTCAGAATACTCAACCGTCTTTCGAACCTCCTATCGCTTCCGAGCTAATAAGCCATAAAATAACTTTACTTGGTGTGGTGATTTCTTCTGATCTCTCATGGCGGGAGAATACAAAGACAATTGTAAAAAAAGCTAACGGCGCAATCCAAATGCTAAAAACACTGAAAAAATTTCGAGTTCCTAAGGATAAGCTGAAACTAATATTTCACTCTTTCATCCGCCCCTTAGTTGAATATGCTTGTCCGGTTTGGCACTTTGCCCTTACCCAGGATGAAATTGATAAAATAGAACGAGTTCAGAAGAGATCACTGCAAATCATTTATGGCGGATCCCCTCTACCTTACTCCTTTTACCTCAAGGAATTTAAACTTGAATCCCTTTCTTCCCGCCGAGGAAAATTATGCCAAAGATTTGGCTCCACCCTCCTTCAACATCCCATCTACCGATCATTCCTTCCCCCACCTTTTGTCCCTATAAGATCTCGTCCCCCCAGGGAAGTGGCTGAGAAAGTCCCGAAACTAACCCCAGTCCACTGTAACACCATGCGTTATAGTAAAAGCTTTGTGCCAAGCTTTGTCAAATATTATAATGATCTCTAGTGTTTTTATTGTTTAGTTTATTTTTATCCTGACGAAGTTTTACCAGATAATTTTATTCTCAATCTCAAGTGTTTTTATCCTTTAGTTTATTTATCCTGACGAAGTTTTATTAGACAACTTTATTTTGTTAATTATGACTAAGAGACATCATATTTGGGCTTTGCCCACGAGAGCTATGTCTTGTTTTTTAATTAAATGAATTTGAATATAAAAAATATGCCTTTTCAACTGTGCCAAGTTATAGGGGTAGTTAAGATCTATTCTATAGGATTTATTGAAAGCGCTTTCACAAGAATATGTTCTTACAGGATATTAGCTTGTTTTAGAGTTCGAATCAGCTTGGCTAAAACCAAAATTGTAATACAGCATTCCATATTGACAGTAAAAGATTGCATCAACATTTATTTTTAAACTTAAATTAAAAATTTTAGTGCTCACAAGAAAGCCCTTTATTGCTACTTCATATAATAATTTTTTATGCTGACAAACAATTTTAATGGAAATGATAAAATTAAGTTTTGGCAACAAGGTTAAAACATTCTGTTGACACCATCACAGTGAGTAAAACCATTTAACAGATGTTGCAAAGCATCCTTCCCATTTTTTTTAATAAAACAATGATACAAATAAACTAGACAAAAATAGCATGTTAATGGACAAGATAAAATAAAATGTCGTCAAAAGCCTTAGCCTAGTTGTCAAAATTTTGGCATCAAACTTAAAACATTGTGTGAGAGCTAACAAATCTATTTAACAGTTAGTGAAACAGTTCTACGTCATTTATTTGGTTATAAATTACTGCATCAATTGTCTCATAGAGAAATGCAAAAATGCCATGAACATAAATATGATGCTTCTATATTTTAGTGCCCCTAAGGGTTTTCGTTCACAAAAAAAACATCGATTTTTTGCATCTTTGTGGTCAAATGCTTTTTTTGTACAAACAGAGGCAGCGGTCTAGCCTTGGCTATAATTAAAAGCCAAAAAGCTTCAATGAATTTTTTTCCCCCCAAAGCAACTTCGTATAAAAGTGGTGGTTTTTAAAACTTCTGAGGGGTTCAATTCAATTGGAAATGGAAAGTTCTAGTGACTTTTTAGAGAGTAAAAAGTAACTGAAGAGTAACCAGCCCCCCTCCCACATACCTTTTAGCTGACCTTCCTCCAATGACCTTCTGTCAAAATTTTGAGAAATCTATTTTATTCAAAATTGCCTAAAGGTCAATGCCTACGGGGATAAAATGACCGCCACTACACATTGGGCAGTGGTTGAAAGTTATGCAAGTTGCCCATTGCTTGCATATAGGGTTTGTTATTGGGAAATGGGGTCATATTTGGTTCTGGGTCTCTAAAAAGGTTAAGGACCGGGAAAATAACTTTCAGGAAACGTTGGGGGGAGTGTTGAAACATTTGAAACACAGCCTGTACGTGCTGGTTGTCAAAATGTCGTATCAGAAATCTTCATCAACGGCCGAGGATACTCAGTTGAAACTATAAGGGCATGTTAAATGAGATGTTGAAAAAAGATTGGAAGGGAGCAAGAACCCCCCCCCCCCCGACATTTCACACATAAGTTGTTCAATTTGTACACTGTTTATATACTGTATAAGATTTTTTATTGAGAAAAAGGGGAATGTCTGAACCTGGCTGTGTCCAAAAACATCAAGTTATTAAGGAGAATTTTCTGGAAACGCTAAGGGGGATGTTGAAATAAATCAAAAGACACTATTTGCATCTAGGGTATCAAAAGGGTGTATTTTTAATATCTAAGAAACCATAAAAGGTATTAACTTGAAAATATCAGGGCCGCTACTACTGCTACTGCAACTACTATGACTACTTGTGATTGTGAATACTTGCGACTAAAACTAATTGTGACTGCAATTGCGATTGTATCTATTTGCGACTGTGACTAAATCTGATTGCGACTGTGTGTGTCTGCTATTACTTGTAACTGTGAGCACGACTACTTGCGATTGCGACTAAGACTACTTGCGGTTGTGACTGTGACTACTTGCGACAATGCCTACTTACTACTGCAACTACTTGTACTGCACCCGCGCCTCTTGCGATAGCTTGTGGCTGCAAATACTTGTGACTGTAACTGCTTCTGATTGCAGTTACTTGTGACTTGTTGCTGTGTTACCTGTTACTAGTTACTGTGTTAATGTATTACTTGCTACTTGCAAAAGAGTTTAAATGCATCAGGTTGCCAAAAGGGCTTATCATCAATGCCTCAGGAATGGCTAAAGTTCTAAGCTGAAAATTTTAGGAAATTTCGAGGGGGGGGGGGCGTTAAACTATAATAAAAGACTCTATGTGAATCCGGGTGCTATGTGACTAGGTGCATTCAGATTGTCAAAAGACTGTATATCGGCGTACTTATATTGATCTCAGGAACGGTCATGGGTAATATACTGAAAATTTCAGAAAATGCAAAGGGGAATGTTAAACTGAATCAAGAGGCACTATGTGCGTCCAGGTTGTCAAACGGCATATCGGCAATATTTTAAGAACATCTAAGGGTATTAAGTTGAAAGTTTCGGGGAATATTGAATGAGATGTTGAACGTAACCTATGAGCGCTCAACGTTCCCGTTCGGGAACGTCTAATTTTGATTTTTTTTCGACAAGGTAGCAGCTCGAGCAAGTTTTAAGCTTCCCATAGAAATCTAAGCATAACCAGCAACTTCCTCAAATTTTCTGTGTCTTGAATTCGAATCAGGTGAGTTTTCAGGATTTTTTGAAATCTCGCTAAAAGTCAGTTTTTGGGAACGAGCAGTTTCAGGTGAAATGCCAGCAAAGATGAGGGTTTGAAATATCTTGTTTTGGTGTTTTAGGACTCTGTACTTACCGACCTTAGAATTTATTATATTAAAATAACCACAGAGTAAGGACACAGTAATGGCTAATTAAAAGTATTCCCAATTGGGAACGTTGGGCGCTTTGGCCCCACAAAATATTTTACAGATCTGCAACTAAAGGTATATTTTATTTTACAGATGGCTCCCAAACGGTGTGTATCTGCGAAAGAAGCTGTAGCTATACTAGACGAACTAATTGATGACGAGGAAGAGATTGATAGTGTCATAATTCCTCCTGGTATGGGGGTAGTTAGCGACGAAGAGGAAGGAGACGTGGACAACACAGAGTCTTGAATGATCTTCCAAGTGATATTGCAGGGACGATAGAGCTTGATATCACCCATACTTCCGTAACAGACGATGTAGCTGGATATAATCCATCCGGGCTTCCTGCCACTTCTACTTTGGATGCTGATTTAGACGACGTCCCACTAAGCCGTCGTAGAAAAACAGCCCCAAAAGTATCGCATGGACAGTCTTCTAAACCCGCCTCTTAAAAAATCTGGACCTACGAAAAAAGAAACCAAAGTGATATGCCAAAATGGAAAGAGAGAGCAAAGTCTGGAGATCTTTCATCAGAATCACTACCTAGAATGGGAGACAAGGTCATTCACATGATAAACATTTCTGAATTCGAGTCTTTTTGTCAGTTCTACGAGAAAAGAGTTACCACTGTGATCATACAAGAAACGACACTATATGCTTCTCATCAGCTTTTAATTGAGCTTTGAAGAACATGACAGTTTTTTAGGAATTGTGCTACTATCAGAATATCATCTCCTTCCCAGTGGGAGAATGCACTGTTCCAGATCATACGACCTAGTCATTCCTATAGTTGGATAAGTCACGAGCCGTAACAGGTTTCTGAAGATAAAGAAGAACTTGCACTTTGCAAATAATAGTGAACTCCAGGAAAGTGACAAGATGGCTAAAGTGACGCCATTTTTAGAAGCCGTGAACACCAAACTTCAGCAATATGGGATTTTCGGTCAGAAACTTCCCGTGGACGAACAAATGATACCTTTCTTTTGTCGTTACAGCTGCAAAATGTTTATCCGAAGAAAACCGATTCGATTTGGATACAAAGCATTGGTGCTATCTTGTTCTCATGGATATTCCTACAAAATTGATCTTTAATGTAGGAGGAGTGAGCAACAGCCAGCAACACCAATAGGTACACGGGTGGTCACAAACCTATTGTCTGTTGTTGAAAAAGCAGCCCATCATGAAGTCTTTTTTGATAATTTCCTCACAAGCCACAATCTTCTCACACACAGCTTCACTCGCAAGGCTTTCGTGCCACGGGCACTGTGTTTGAAAACGCTTGAAGGGGTGTTGTCTCGAAGAAACCAAAGCTATGGAAAAGAAGGAACGTGGTTATTATGACTACAGGTCAGATGAAGTGGTTTTGGCTATCAAGTGGAAAGATAGAAAAGTCATTTGTGTAGCAGCCAACTGCGACTCCATAGAACCGCTTCACCAGGCAAAAAGATTTTCAGTGGCGGAGCGCAAAGATGTTCTAATTTGACAGCCACACCTTGTTAGCATTTATAATCAGGGAATAGGCGTTGATCCCGTCGATAATGCTTTGTCGGCATACAGACCAATTTTGCGAGAAAATAATTGGTATTGGATCATAGGCCAAAATCTTCTTTGTATGCTCATGGTCGAAGCTTGGTGGTTCTACCGTCACTTACATGAGGTGGCTGGAAAGATCCCACAGCTAGAATTCCTCTGTAAAGTAGTTCAGAGTCTTTTCAACAACGAAAACAACCGTTCAGGTCATGGTGGGAGCTCAGGATCTCTGCAGATCTACCCTAAGAAATCAGCCATTCATGTACTGGTGACAACAGAGAAGCAGGGTCGATGCCAAGTATGCAAAAAAATTGCACGGCTAGAGTGCATAGAGCGCTGCGTCAAACTCCACTTGCAACGGTGCTACGAGCAATTCCATGCCTAACTTGGATTTGTCTTTTATACTAATTTTCAATACACATGAAAAAAGAAAGGTATCCCTATATTTCCTTCAGTTCCAAGACAACATTACCGCCAAAAAGTTCCCGTATGGGAACATAGCACCATGGTTACACCACTGAGGCGAAAAAATATCTCGCACCACAAATCTTTAAGTTAGAACCCTATTTTACTGCACTAAAGCAAGCACCGCAAAATTTTACCGGAACAATAAGGGTGTATTGTCGACACTTCTTTGAATTCTGAGGGGGATGTTGAGATGAATCAAAAGACAGTATCTGCATCCAGACTGTCGAAAGTGCCTAAGTGAAATATACTTCTAGAGTTTTGGTACTTGTGTATTATGGGCAACTCACTCAAGTTTACGCTGTTTAAAAATTGAGAACAAACCGGTTTCTTCGTTAGTTTTTTCAGCTTAGCGCGAGACAAGACGAAGACAAGTGACAGAATATATGGAAAATATATAATTTGTGCTATATATTTGCACATAAGTGGAGGGGGTAGAGTATTTGGACAGTTTGAAGTCAGAAAACAATTCTTTCTAGGTATATAGCCAATAAAAAATTACAGAAGAATAGCGAGGTATCTAAAAATTTTGTTAACTAAAAAAAAAAAAAAAATAAAAAAAAAAATAAATCCCAGTATAAAGTAAATGTAATGTTTCATTTAAGTGTTTTTTTCCAAATGTTAAATATTTTTTTTCAATGACCGTTTTCCCGTTTAAGTACTATTATTCGGTTAATGTAGTGTTTCATTCAAGTGTTTTATGATGATCGCTGATCAAAGTTTATGTGATTTGTGCCTTTCATTTATGTTATTTTCCTCTGTTCATGATCGTATATTTGGCTTTATATTGAGTACACTTATCTATCTATCTATCTAATATGCAGAATAGTTGTACTAAACATATTTTGAATGCAGACCCGCTATACTTTACTCCCCCCCCCCTAATGTCAGATCTATAGCCCAAATTTATTTCTAAAGTAACGAAAAAACTAACGAAAAAACCGGTGTGTTCTCGAATTCTACACAGCGCAAACTTGCGTGAGTGGCGCATAGTGCACAAGTACCAAAATCCCTTCCCCCTACGGATATTAAAAAAAACTCAAATAAATTTCTCAAATTTAGAAAGCCTTATATTTACCAGAGGGGTATTTACCACGGGGGGAGGGGGTATTTTCCGCGAGGGGGTAATTTCCGAGGGTTATTTTCCGGGGAGGAGGGTATTTTCAGGAGGGGAGGGGGTATTTTATGCGGGGGATATTTCGACCCTATATCCAAGGGTCATCCCTAGCAAAAAAAAATGAAGAAATAGCGAATATAGAAGAGCCCACATTAAAATTCAATCTTTAAAAATAAAGTATTTTCAAAACAGCCCTAGCATCATTACTTCAAGGAAGTTCAACCAGGACTGGTACATCAAGCAAAGTGAAGAAATATAATTCATACAAATGGAACAAAAAACATTTACAGACAAGCTCCATTTTGTTTGTATTACAAACAAAAATTTTTTTGTGTACTCAATAATAAATATATTTATAACCACGAGAAAAACTAAGAACTTAATTCTTTCCTATATATTTCGTGAATTTCGGCTTAAAAGTCCACTTTTTGAAGCCTTTTATTTCAATGTGAGTATTTAATACCAATATTTTATTTTCATTACTGCCATGGAAAAATCGCTATCAATTTTTATGCTTTAATAGTTTAAAACTACATTCAATTCATTCTCAAAATATTCAATTAAATACAAAAAAATCATCCGACTCGTAAAGACGTAAAAAAATGCATACAAACAAATTTAGGTTACTAAAAATTTATGAAAAGTTTGCAGACAAAACAATTTTTATGTAGTATTTACTGATAATTTTAAAATCATGAACTTCCTAAACTCTGGTAAAGATATAACCCCAGTTACTGGCCAAAGAGGGGTTTATCAAACAACATGTGACTGTGGCAACTACTATGTTGGTAGAACACATCAATATTTAGAAAAAATGTCTACAACTGCACAAAGACGGCATAACTAAAGCTTTAAATTCTAATAGTACAAATATTTCTTTTGACTCTGCTTTAAGCAGTCTTTTCTTTGATAATCCTAGCCATAAAATACTTTTTGAAGAAACTTTCCTTATTAGCAATAATTTAGGCATAAAACAGGTTATACGAGAGGCAATTGATATTAGAATCAAAATAAATAGATATACTTCTTTAAATAAGGAATACGGGGGAACATTCACTTAATGTCTTATATACAAATTGAATTAAAGATGATTTAACTAATTATATTAAAATACCAGTAAAAAATTCCACTCAACCTGTTACGCATAGACCTTCTAGGCTGGCTGCCAACAAGGCAAGATTAGCTTCAAGAGTTTGTTTGTAAATGTTTTTTTTTTAATTCCATTTGAACTAATTGTCTTTCTTCACTTCGCTTGATGTACCAGTCCTGGTTGAACTTCCTTGAAGTAATGATGCTAGGGCTGTTTTGAAAATATTTTAGTTTTAAGACTAAATTTTAATGTGAGTTCTTTTATATTCGTTTTTCTTTATTTATTTTACTGAGGTCGGCCCTTGGATATGGGTTCGAAATATTCATTTAAAGTTGCATTCCAGTGTCTTATATAAAAAATTTCCCTATTATTCTATTTTGTATATGATGGAAAGGCAGTGTGGTCTTTGTCGCTATTTACGTCTAGCTTATGGAGAGTAGTTAAGCTATGATATCTTTTATTTTATTAGTTTAGGCAAAAAATACACTAATATTATCAATCAACAAAAATACTTAGAATCTCGCAGAAACGAAAACCTTATTCCTAAGTCTTTAAGAATAAATTAAATTTAAATATCCAGAAAGAAGCGCAATTCTCTCATAGACTACAATTAAAAAGCTTAATCCACATTATTAAGGACAAAAAACAAAAAAGATATATTATTTCCTTAGAAAGAAAATCCCTTGAAAAATATTTATTTGAAAAATCTGTTCACGTTTGATTATTCTCAGGATGTTAGATTGGTAAGGAATTTATTTAGTCAAGATTTTCACTTTTCTAAGGAACGACTTTATATGAAATTGGAAAGTCTGAGATACAAATCTTCGACGAATGATCGTACTTATACTCCGAAGTTTACTCCTGGACCCACTATCGTTAATCTTTCCTCTAGAGCTGTTGAGCCTAAGGAAATCTAAACTCTTGAAAAAGGTCCGAAATTCTCTTTTCCACCAAAACAAGTTCCTGTGGCAGACATAATTTCATCTCTAAAATCCCCTTTGCACAAACACTACAAATCTATCTCTAACCCATATGAAGTTATGTCCTTTATAAACACACTTTACGGCAGCCAAAAAAAAGTTACGTTTCCTACTAATTTGACGCCAGGAATTAATTTAGCACGACATAAAAATATTGTCTAATCTTCGTAAAGATCCGTCTATTATAATAACAAAAGCAAATAAAAGCAATTTACTTGTAGTCATGGATACGTTGGATTACGACGACACAATTTATTCACACTTAACAACAAAATGCATATACTACCATGACTCACGATCATGCTGATAAGTTTGTGAATGAAATTATAGCCAAATTAAAGAATCTAAAACAAAATGGTAAAATCACACCACAATTGTATAAGGCATTTTTCCCCCGTGGTAGCTTTTGTCCAAACTTTTACGGTTTACCAAAATTACATAAGCAAGGTATTCCCTTAAGGCCTATCGTAGCATGTAGAAAAGCCCCCACTTCAAATATTGGAAAGTGGTTGTGTACAGCCTTCAAACCTTTGCTCTATTACCAAAAATCGTACATATGTAATTTGGTAGATCTAATGGAAAAACTAAAAAAATGCAAGCATTTCAGAAAATATAATAGTAAGTAATTTTGACATAGTTTCTATGTATACTAATATTGATGTAGCAATATCTGAACAACTATTAAAAAATAAAATAGAAGAAAATTATCATTTAATCGAAGATTCAACAACAGGAATAGATTGCGAGGTTTTAATGTCCCTAATCAAAATTTGTAAGAAGTATTCAATTAATTATCAGTTCCGTAATATTTTTTATCAACAAATAAAGGGCATCCCCATCGGGCCACCTCTATCCGGGTTATTAGCGAATATTTATGTAGAACACCTTGAAAATCGGGCCTTAAATTCATATTATTTAAAAATCACTTTTTGGAAACGGTTATTCTATTGTCTTTATTAACAATACAATTAGCCGAAGACTGGCACGAGACTCCCGTAAAATCAAGGGTCCTTTACCATGCGAAACCTCCGCCAAGACCTCAAATATAATTAATCTTCCAGACATTCCAAAAGTAACTACAAATTAAAAAAAAAAGTTTGTACAGCAAAACAATTTTTGTGTAGTATTTACCAATAATTTTTTAATCATAAACTTCCTAAACTCTGGTACAGGCATAACCCCTGTTACTCGCCATCACAGTTTATATATTTAGGTTAGGTTAGGTTATAAACTTTTCTCGCCATAGGGGGGTTTATCAAATACCATGTAACTGTGGCAACTACTATGTTGGTAGAGCCCATCAAAATTTAGAAAAGCCCCTACAACAGCACAAAGATGACATAACTAAAGCTTTAAATACTAATAGTACATATATTTCTTTTGATTCTGCTTTAAGCCGTCATATCTTTGATAATCTTAGCCACAAAATATTTTTAAAAGAAACTTCCCTTATTAGCAATGATTTAGGCACGAAACAGGTTGTTCGAGAGGCAATTGAAAGTAGAATCGAAATAAATAGTAATACTTCTTTAAATAGGGATTTGGGGGAGTATTTGCTTATTGCCTTACAAATTTAATTAAAAATGATTTAAGTAATTATATTTAAAAAAAAAAAACAATTCCACTCAGCCTGTTACGGATAGAACTTCTAGGCTGGCTGCCAAAACGGCAAGATTAGCTTTAAGAGCTTGTTTGTAAATGTTTTTTTATTCCATTTGAATGAATTGTCTTTCTTCACTTCGCTTGATGTTCCAGCCTTGGTTGAACTTCCTGGAAGTAATGATGCTAGGGCTGCTTTGAAAATATTTTAGTTTTAAAGATTGAATTTTAATGCAAGTTCTTTTATATTCGTTTTTTCTTCATTTGTTTTGCTGAGGACAGCCCTTGGAAATAGGGTCGAAATAGTCATTTAAAGTTGCCCTCCACTGTCTAATACAAAACATTTCCTTATTGTTCTACTTGTTGTTTATGATGGATAGGCAGTGTAGCCTTCGTCGCTATTTTGTTGTGTTTATTCGTTCTTTTCGGTTTCCAGTCATTGGGGTTTAATTTATTCTTCGATTGTAATTTATGGTTGTTTTAATTTTAAATTATTATAAGACTTATTTTTGCTGCTCTTAAGTTTTAATATGGTTCTTTACTTTTCTTTGATACATTTTCTTGTACGAGAGTTTTTTTTAATTTATTATTGTGTCATTATTTGTTAACATTATTGAAAAACAGTAAACATTGCACTCTTTTTCTGTTCAATTGCATTATAAATTTTCATTGAAAACTAATTTTATACAAATCATAGTGTATATTTCTCAGCTTAGATGAAACAAAACAGAATGCGTATTTTCAATTTTTATTTCTACTTTGACACTTTAAATTTCTTTTCAAGTTAAAAACTAGACCTTTTGAAACCAAACTTAAAAACCACTGGTTCCACATTTTTTTTTTCTTATAAAGGGAAAAATGGAGAACACCTCACCTTTGTTTTTACAGGCTTCACAAGATTTTGGACAGTAGATATCCATATAAGCTGGGTTTCTTGAACATTCTCCCCTCTGTGCCCATCTCTCGCAGTATACATTAACGTCTGTACATTCCTTATCTGTAGAAAAAACATAGCTATTATTTTCTTCGTCAATTTTCATATTTTTTATTAATTTTATTCCGAAACTAATGATAGTAAAAATTTTGATGATTAAACATATCGGATCCTAGTGATTGAAAGATAATGAAACTGTCTCAAAATATGGGGTTAATATCCTGACTAATCACTTTTTTCATGGTAAATTTAAAATTAGTATATAAGAAATGTTGTTATTTGCACCTTTTTTCTAATAAATATGTGACCAACACTGATCTTCTTATAATATAGTTGATGGTGGCATTACATATAAAATGGCTAGTGTACCGCTGATCTTTTATCAGGTTTCATTGCTATGGCTTATACTTTTCTTGAACCTCCCTTGATTTAAATAACTGAATGATTTTATAAGGAAGCCTTCTTGGAACAGCTCTCAGAAGGATATAAAGCCCAAACAAAGCTATTTATGAAGGATTCCTTATCAAGGTTATGAAATCCTTCTTCTGTTCTGTTGTTTAGATAGGTTCTTTAGATGACACTACTATCCTTCCCTAGAATAACAAAGGCATAATATTTACGACATTTTATAGCTTGTGTTAAAAGAGATATACAGCTGCATTAAATCTAGTCTATTTATCAAAGAAGTACACAAATAGGTAGATAAACTTATGGATAAGAGATTTAGAAGGCCACACCAAAGTGCACAGCAAGTTTTTGGAAGCTTGGAGACGACTTGAGTTAACAAATGCTTACCACATTCCTTGCATGATTTGCGACAGTTTACCGACATCCATGCTGAATTTTTGTCGCATTCCCCTGCGGATGCCCAATATGAGCAATACTTGTTGTTGTCAATACATGTTCCTGAAATAAAAAAAAGAATTATTTCAAAGGCAAAAAGAAAGACATTACGATTGATTTGAATTAAAATTCGCAACCACTGGATAAAATTTAAGACAGCGATGATCAATCTAAAAATATTTCAGCACCTCAGTCTCCCAGCTAAAGAGTAAGTGAAATACGGCTTGTCGTTTAAATTTACTTTCATGCATCGCTTTTATGGCTCAGATTTTTCTTTTTTATGGTTTTAAATACCATTGAACATGTAGAAATAATGGAAGGAAAGATTATATACGAAAATTTCTCTGCTCCAAACTAACATTTTATAGGTGAAAACAGCATTTTCAGATGAAAGTGCCATTTTACAGTGTGAATCTCTGAATTTTATCACAGCAATAATGTAAAAAAAATTTTTTTAAGATTCTGTTACAAACCTTTGATCAAATCCCAACATAATGGATGTTTTCCTCCTCCCAACTCCAAAATACGCTTAACCTGTTTTCCAGAAATACTAATGATAACCTTACGTTTCATCATTTCATATTTGCTACAAAAAAGCCATATAACTACGGCTAAAAACGAAATAGGAGCAACATTTAATAAAGGAATATGTAATCAACTTTATTAACTTTATGTACAACTTTTCAACATGATTAATCCTGATATTGAAGAATCTTCCCTTTTGCAATATATCCTCATAATATATCAGCTTATTTGTATATCAACCTTCACACTCTCACATCAAATTTAAAATTTTCTTCAGTGTACACAGAACATGAATATACACATCTTTTTTTCTAATCTTACCAATTTATTTGCTCTTGGCTTTCGAATCTAAACTAACTAAAGTTACAAAAGATTATTTCCTAATTAAATAGTATTGTGAATTTCTAAGTTTTTTTTTGTGCATTGATGTCAAGTAATCAAAAAAGCTGCCACTGAAAATAATAACGTAACGAGACAGCTTCTATGGAAGATTTTTTGACGGGAAATATAAATCTGGATGTTTTTGAGTTGGTTATTATTTCCTACTATTTAACAAATTATATTTCTAAAAGTTTCTTTGAATAGTTCGGTGACTTAAATAATGAAATTTAATAGGCAAGAAACCAAATTTCCCATTCATGGATAGATAAAAACTTATTTAATTTCTGCTATTATGGTAACTGGAAAAGTAAGACCGACTCCTGGTTAAATGATGGCCAATTCAATATATATGGTTTGGGAATTTAGGATTTCGTCATTACCCTAAGGAAAGAGAGTCTTTTCTCGACGACTTGACATACAAAAAGGTAGAAAAATGTCAAGAACTGTCGCTTTTGTCTCCAAATGTCTTTTTTTTTTACTCTTGCCCATGCTTTGAGGCAATATTTATCCTTCTGATTTTGTGAAGGATCCATTTTGAATATGTTTGTTCTTGTTTATCTCTCTTAATGTTACTTTTTCTACAATTGAAAAAGCGTCCCGGTAGTGTTTCTGAATAATTTGAAAAACTTTATAT
>JAQQPU010003323.1:9443-29734 GCA_029168905.1 Artemia sp. Kazakhstan ARC1039 | reverse complement strand
ATAAATATTCAATTCGCTTCATTGTCTGTATAAAATTCGTTCTAAGAACATATTAAATTATCTCCAGCTTGTTTGAAAGCAATCCATCAAAACTAAAAATAAATTGTTTCTTTTTATGAGGGAGTCAATCGAAAAAGAAAATAGAAAGTGCTGTGGTAGTTCTGACTATATTTAGATTTTTTTTTTAATAGTTATTACTTTTGGTCGTTTATTTCATTAAAATCAGATCAAAAGAAACATATTTTCTATAAAAAAAAACAAATGATTTTAAATATTTGATCATATACCTGGTAACTCGGTTGTTACTTCTGGTGCTGCAGTGGTTGTTGTTGGTTTTGGCTTTGGTTTTTCTGTTACGCCAGTAAAATCGCTGCATTCATACAACTTATTGAGCTTCAGAAGATCAATCTGTAAATTGAAAAATTTGTTTAGGAATAAACTGTTAACAGAAAAACTACGTCAAAATGGCTATTTCTTTGACCAACAAATAAAAGGTGGTTGTACATTTAGCCAAAAATAGTAGATATTGATCGCATGTATCCAGCTACAAATAGCTCTTCTCCAAGTTATTACTATCTATTTAGCCACGTTTCTGGGCAAGGACCATACATTATGCAAATTTCCAACTGCTTACGGATAGTTTTCATAGTAGAAAAAGGGGACATTTTTTATCTTGGGCGTCAGCCTGGCTAAAAACATAAAAGGGTTGCTCCCTTAACCAAGGAGAGAAATCATTTTGTTAAGAGGTCTAGTATTGGTAGATGAGGTCTTATAGAGTTGGTATAAATACTTTTTTGGTCTTTGATCAGTTTGGAACTTAAATTCGTGAGTCCTTGGGCCAAGAGGAGCAAATATACAAGAGGAAAACAAGGTTTTTTTTCCCAAAGAAAAAAAGGTGCCTGGAGTAAAACTCTGTGAGTACAAATGGAAGCGCAACTTGTTTTGCAGTCGATTTGAAACTTAAATCCATAAGTCTTAAAGACTAAAGAGACTCCAATGTAGAAGGTAATATAGATAAGCAATTGGTTCTCTTAAAAAGGGGTGTAAAAACGGCCTAAAAAGAGTCATTCAACATTTTTTTTTGTGAAGAGCTTGAAGCTTTAAAACATGAGTCAGTCGGGCAATTGTAGCCTAAAGTTCAAAAAATATTTCAGTTTGGGGCGAGAGCACCCAAATATGGAGCTTTAAAATCAACCACGAGGTTTTTTTCCGTTCGGCAAGAAACATGTATCCTTAGTTTAAAACTTAAAACCGTAAGTTCTTCCCCAAATAAACCCTAAGGCACAAGAATAATTTGAGTTTGGGGACGAGGCTTGCTCGAAATTTTGACCCGAAAAACGGCCAAATCCCTTTTTTTTCGACTGGCTTAAAATATTAAAAAATTTTTGCTTGAACTTAGGAGATTAATCTCTTTTGCTTGGATGGGGGTGGTTGTTAGGGAGTCTAAAAATTTACCAAAAACACTGTCGTCCCTGATCAGTTTGAAACTTCCCAGGACCAGGGCCAAGAGGAATATAATATAAAAACTAGGAGAGGGGACTGAAAAGGGCCGAAAATTGTTTTCTGATTAGCTGAAAACTGATTTCCTCAAGTTATTGAGACGAGAGGGCTACAAAGGACTATATAAATTAGAAAACAATATTGGAGAAAGGATAAAACAAGGCCAAAAGTTATTTTTCGGAACGGCTTTAAACCCACACTCATAAAATCCTGAACCTAGGAACCGTAATGCATCAAAAACAAAGTTAGGTTGAGGACAAGGGTCAGCTAAAAAAGATCCAACAAACTCTTCTTTTTTCTAAACTGATCAAAACTTAAAATTGATAGTACTGGCACAAAGAAGATCTATACAAGAAAATTTTAGTTTTGGAGTACGATTTCCGATTGGATTGAAACTTTCAATGATATGGAAACAACGTCTTTTTTTAAAGGAGTAGGGTGTTGGGGGTGGCCGAAGATGGGCTAGAAAGCTTATTGTCCTTGATGAATTGGAGAACTACATCTATGACTTACGGGACCAGTAGAAACCTAACGTAAAAAAAATATGCTGTGCAGGATAGGGTCTAAAAAGGGCCAAATTTTTTTTCTCAACACCGGTCTGGAAAATCACAGACAAGTGACCAAGCCTATCAACTTGACAATTATAAATATAAAGGGCCAATAAAACTTTAATGAAGAAAAAAAACTTCGAAAAAATAAAGTTTGGTCGACTCGTGACGTACAAAAATAGAAGCAATATTTAACCGTGTCTATCCCATAGTCTACCGCCCGACATAGTACCTCCCGACACCACCCGTCTATATGTCAAGCGCGATTTGTTCTTGGAAAAAGCTTTATATTCATTTTATTTCAAAGAAAGTTTTAAAATTCACTTTTAGTGCAAAAATAATGAAAGTCAAAGCTGTGGTAAATTGAATCTACAAACGATGCAAAATTGAATTATTCATGACTTCAAAACATATTTATTAAGAGAAACAACTACTAAGAAATGCAATTTAGTAAGCACTAAAGATATAATTTTACTTGGAACTGATTTTGGCCTTATCGATTGTACTCTCCCCAAAATGGGTCAAAAATTTGCTTCATCTTTGATGGGCTTTAAACTTACAGAGCGTGTAAACATGACCGAGTATACCTCAAAGAAGAACAGGCTGCTGACAAATTTTGTTTACTTTTTCTTATTGGTTTAAAGTTACACGGCACATAGACAGGGACAAAAAGACCTCAATGAAAACAAAAGCTATTGAAAAACGATCTGCTATATTGACTAGTGACAAACAAAATAGTCTTAATCTTATTTTTTCTCTTGATTGGCTTGCAACTTACGGGGCACGTAAACTTGGCAAAACAGGCCAAAGAACAGAAAATCTTTTGCAACAATAGAGTTGTATTGATTCCTGACCCCTAAAATAAGCAATGCTGTTTTTGAATCCTATTGATATGAAAATGCCTTGGTAAGTAGACTTAAATAAGGGGACTTAAAGAGGACAACAAGTTTAAGAAGAAAAATGTGGTCGCAGCGATTCGTAGTACGAATAGGTTTTTTTTCAACTTGAAAATGTCATGGAATACAAACAGGCCTAAGAAAGCCTCGATTAAGAAAAAAAATAAGTAAACAGACGTGATTCAATGAATCTTAAACGCTTATTTTTATGAGATATCAAAACAGAAGTAAATTTTATAAATAACCTTGATGCGCATTATACGAATGAAAAAAAAACAATATATGCAAGAAAACCGAGCATGAGAATACTTTTCATAAAATTATGATATTCAAATATGTGGAGAGAGATTGGGACTAGGATGGCTTCCGCCCTTTAGGAGACACAAAATTCTTCAGTTTTCTATATTAATAAAACCTCCTTCGTCATTTATCCATTATTCTACATTAAAAATACTAAAAAAAATATTGCACAAAACTACGGCTTATAAAGCATTTTGACTAAATTTTCAAATTTCTGCCAAGATTTAAATTACAGTCCACCATTCTAGCTATTAAGCAGAAAAGTAAGTAACTTTACAAATAGACTACTCCTAAAATTACCCAATGATAAAACTGTATCGCACAAGAACATGAACAAAATTCAATTTAGAAAACTTTCCAAAGAAAACAATTTTTGACAAAAAGTAGGCTAAAGGATAAAAGTTACATCTAAAACAAGCAGAGCCAAAGTCAAATAGTAATTCAAATTTAAAACGAACACAAATTACATCGAAGGAATTAATTTATCTCAAAATGAACAGATATTAAAGTATGTAATCATTTCAAAATAAAAGAATACAGATACAGCCATGGAAGAACAGAAGATTTCTAAAATAATTCCGGTGTTCCAGTACTGAATTACAAGTCATTCCGTGAGGAGCTTGAGAGCGCTCGAGCGTTTAATACATTTTACATGCGTTTGCGATTTCGTTATTGGATGCAAGAGTACGGTGGAGAATAAATCTTAGACGGTCTCCGCTCATCCAGGCCACTTTCACAAGTGATTGCCAACGATAGCGTGGGCCTGCCCCAATTGAAGAAAAGTACCATTTTTTTTATTCACGTATGTACTTTGGAATGAACTGAAAATTTTTCATAGCAGTTTTTACAGTATTTAATGACGTTGTACGTCAGTCAGTTGTCATTCGAAATATCTGTTAATTTATTTAGTGACAAACTGGACCTGATCTTTGAGTCTAAGGCGAAGATTTCCAGTAATTTAGACTTGATTTCAGCGGAAGTTTTGTCATTAAAAAATGATGTAGCGAAGCGTAATTCACGAATAGGTTAACTTTTTTTGAGAGAGAAATTCATTTTAGTTAAAGACCAATATTCACAAAAAAAGCATATCAAAGAGACCTACCAGGTGAAAATCTATACAGATTTGTTTGTGACAAGACTCAATATTGTTTCTCAAATACTACATATATACTGGAAAAAAAGAAGAAAAAAATGCAATTTTATAAATAAATAAATAATATACCTCGTGGGAACTGCGAACACATACTTACAGAAGACAGTTTCCCCCCACACCCATCTTTATTCATCAAGAAATTGTTTATATTATTTTTAAAAGAGGAGACACTCTCAGCCATCCTAGTGCTCTCCGGAAGACTGTTCCAAAGCGAAACATTCACATGCCTAAATACAAAACTAGGCCTAGCAGTGTGTCGAAAATCTAAATCTACTTGAATCTACTCTACAAGAACAGAAGCTTAAATCTGAAGCTCTAGAAAAATGGCTGCTCACTTTTGAAGTAAAAGACGAAAGCTTAAGTTGCTGATTCATGGCTTACCAAACGAAAAATCTGACGAAACACTAGAAATGAATGTGAAAAACCTCTTAAGGAATAAGTTAGGTATTGCTGAGCCAGTAATGATATCTAAGTGCTATCGTTTCGCTTCTCGCTCGTCAAATATTACTGACTCCCGTCAACGTAAAAATAAGCAAAAACAAGTGAAGCCAGAGCTTGTATCATTAGGATCTGAAAATGAGATTCAAGCGGTAATGTCGAACGTTGGTAAATCAAAGGCGAATGGCATAGTTATTTGTACGGACTTGCCAACTGAATTGAATTTGCGAAGAGGTGAGCCTTTGACTAAGTCACGGGAGATAAAACGAAAGGTGAAATAACGTCTTCTCCGGTCCGTCAAAAAGGTACGGAAATATGGCTGTAAATCAAAGGGTCTTCTTCATCTTCGTGATCTAGTGTCTATTTGCTTTTGTTTTGCATTAACGAATGAGTTGCAACAGTGATTTGAACTTATTTTAATTTTCGGCGAGTGAAAAAAGAAGAGAAAAAGGAAATTTAAATTGATGTTGCCTTACTGTACTTTTTGGATCTTGCTTTGTGATTGTTTTCCTTCTTTTCTGCTTAGTTCTAGTTTTGCAAAAAAAAATTCTGCAGCTAACAGATCGAATGGTAGGACTCCGAGTTTAGTGAGCCAATGGCTCCATCACTGCTGTTTAATTGGAATCTGTTCCGGCAGCCTCCTTGCTACTCTCATACTTGAAATAATCTGAGGTACCGCTTTCTGCTTATTAGCCTATCATTCCAGATTGATTTTGTAAGCTTTATTTTTATGACGATTTGATGATCAGGGTTATATAAGATAACATCTGACCGGCTCCATGATTTTTGAGAAAAATCAACTTGACCTAATTGAATTACTTAAATCGGTGGGCTGGTGATGAATATTGTGATCTGTTTATCCAGTCTTTTCCTCCCGGTAAATATAGAAATAATGACCAAATCTCTCCATTTAATTAGTCACAATCATCCCGAATCGCGTTTTGGAATTGTCGCAGAGTGCTTAGTGATTCTGATTTTCATTCCACTTTCCCTTCTAATAATCGCATTGGAATTCTAGGGCCTTGTAAGATAATTCTTAGTTATAGTAATAGTTCTTTAGTTGGTATATTTGGCTATAGAGTAGTTACTAGAAATTGGGCTACCCGTTTGAAAGGTGGACTTACTTTATTTATTAATCGGGACATGCATGTTCATGAAATCTTTGAGTTCAGTGATTTGTACCAAGAGATGGAGTTTGTATTCTTGATTGTTCAAATTATTTCTGGTAAAGAGAAGCTACTGTTGTGACTGTTTTATTGGCCTCTGGAGTCGAGCGACTCGAGTTTTATTGGTAAGTTGAATGATCTTACGAAACGGCTAAATTTTAGGAACCAGAAAATAGTATTTATGGGAGATTTTAACATTGATTTAGAACTGGTTAATTCGAAGTTCCATGCCTCAAGATCTCAGCCTGTGGATTTACTGACTACTTGTTTTTGCGGGTTTAGTCCCAACAGTAAGAATACCAGCATGTATTGGTGAACAGTCTGCTACAATTATAGATTAAACAAAAAATAAGTTTTTTCAACCGAAAGTAAGGAGCAACATTAAAACTTCAATCAAACAGAAACTATTACTTATATGAGGGGGTTTGCCCCCTAGTCAATGTCTCGCTCTTTACGCTAAAGTTCAAATTTTCTTCCAATTCTTTAGTAATGACTCTTGAATCACAAAGGCCGTTTAATTAGAATAGATAGCTCCTTTGAAAGTACTAAAAAACTTTAGCATAGAGAACAAGGTATTGACTAGGGGGCAAACCCCCTCACATAAGCAATAATTTCTGTTCGTTTTAAGTTTTAATACTGCTCCTTACTTTCAGTTGAAAAACCTGTTTCTTTTTCTGATCGTTTTTTAAATAATGGTTGGAAATCTGGCGCCCCTTCATAGAATTATCCCTATTGTCCCTTCCCCCATTAAAAAATCCTCTATGAAAAGAGCCTCCCTTGTAATATCCTCCCCCGGCCCCCCCTCCCCCTAGAAAAAATTTATCCTCAAAACGTCTGTATACTTCCCAATAACCAATAATATATGTAAACAACGGGCAAAGTTCATAACTTGCAGCCCTTCCCCCGGGGGATTTGGGGGATTAGGTCATCTTGAAAGACATAGTTATTAGATTTTCGACTATGCTGAACATAATGGCAGTCTCAAAATTTTGATCGAGTGACTTCGAGAAAAAAATGAGCGGGGAAGGGGGCCTAGTTACCCTCCAATTTTTTGGTCACTTAAAAAGAGCACTAGAACTTTTAACTTCCATTCGAATGATCCCTCTCGCAATAGGACCACTGGATTGATATGATCGCCCCTGGGAAAACAAATAAACACGCATCTATGATCTTTCTTTTGGCGAAAAATACAAAATTCCACATTTTTACAGATAGGAGCTTGAAACCTCTACAGTAGTGTTTTCTGATACGCTGATACATTTTCTGATACGCTGAATCTAATGGTGTGATTTTTATTAAGATTCTATCACTTTTAGTGGGTGTTTCCCCCTTTTTTCGAAAATAAAGCAATTTTTTTCAGTCTCGTAACTTTTAATGGGTAAGACTAAACTTATTTATTGAGATATTTTATATATGATAAAAATTATACATTTTAAATCAGCACACAACTCTTATTCTTTTGATGTATCTATTGTATCAAAATTCCGTTTTTTAGAGTTTCGGTTACTATTGAACCGGGTCGCAGGTTACTTACAGTTCGTTACCACGAACTGTTTGATAACATATTTACCAGTTTTAGTCTGTATTCGACTTACATCATCTTAACTGATGCTTCGGATCATTTTATCCTATTTGGTGAATTTTTGATTAACCGTGAGAAATCAAACAGGAATATACAAGGCCGTACCCAGGATTTTTTTTGGAGGGGGTTTTACTCAATTTTTTTTTTTGGGGGGGGGGACAAAAAAAAACAAAAAAGGCATACACATTTTTTTATTTTTGTTACGCTTTCCCGCGCCACACCAACATTGGGGGGGGGGGGGGTACAAACCCCCCAACCTCCCTGCCCTCTGAATACGTCCTTGCGAATGTAAAAGTAAGAAGGACTGATAAATCTATTAGAAACTTGAGAGCCACATTAGCTTGTACCGATAGGAACTCAGTTTATAAAGAAACGGACTCAGACGCAATGGCTGCTGTATTGGTTAAGAAATTCTCAACTTCTCTTGACTGTACCTGCCTTTTTTTGACAAGGCGCTCTGGTAGGTATGCGACACCGAAAAAGCCATGGATCACACAAGGATTAGTTACCATTACTGAGCACAAAATATGCTGTTCAGGCAATATATTGATAATCCTGGCAAATTTGGTACCGAATTCAAAAACTATAAAAACACTTTGACATCTATGCTTAGGAAAGCTAAAAAGGCATATTACGATAAACAATTTCAAGAAGCAGAAGGATCACCAAAGGAGACATGGACTCTATTAAATGAATGCCTGAATAAGCAAAAAACCAACACATTTCCTGAGACCATGATGAGGCCAGATGAAGCGCTGTCAACATCGCAACAAGAAGTATCCAACATGCTGAACAAATTTTTTGGAGGTATTGAAGAAGCAGTCGTAGAGGAAGCTTACGACCGGTCAATTATCTGCAGAGGTCATTACGAAAAATACCCACCTTTGTCATCTAGCTCCTCTATGTTTCTGTTACTGAAGACGAAGTCCTGAAGATTGTACAAGCCATGAAAAAGGGTTAATCCAAAGGTTCAGATGGGTCGTCAACTTACCTAATCAAGAAGACCATGGATTGCTATGTCAGCGTTATCACACATGTCATTAATTGCTGCTTTAAGGATGGAGTCTTTTCCTCTTTTTTTCAGTCGGCGAGGGTTATACCCCTCCACAAAGGTAGCAACCCCAAGCAGCCTTCAAACTACCGTGCTATCTCTATTCTCTCAGGTTTTTTTTCGAAAATTATGGAGCGTTGCATCAACAACAGAGTAATGCATTATCTGAATAAGTCTAACTTCTTCATCATACATTAGATTGGATTCAGGCTTGGACATTCTACAGAGCATGCTATACTGGTTTCACTACAATTTCTAAATGATGCAATGGACCGTGACGAAATACCAACTATAATATTTGTGGATGTGAAGAAAGCATTTTGATACGATTTGTCATCTGATTCTTCTGGGTAAGTTTGACAACTCCGGAATAAGAGGCAACACTTTCTTACTTATCCAGTCTTACCTTACTGGTAGGTATCAATTTGTTGATGGATTTACAGTAAAATCAGTAAAAACTCCATGTTCAGGAAAGGTAGGAGTACCGCAAGGTTCAATTCTTGGACCACTTCCGTTTCTAATATATGTCAATAACCTTATGGACACAATCGCAGGTGATAGACTTGCTCTACAATTCGCAGACGACACAGTTAATTTCGTGAAAAGTACAGATGAATCATCGGTCAGTGAAAACATCTGTCGTAGTCTTATGAAGCTATTGCAGTGGTTTGCTGACAACCGCATCGTTTTAAATTCATCGAAGACTCACTTTTTGTCTTTTCTTGATTTTCTCATGCCCTGCTGTCGCTTTCTCAAACAGCTGTCCATTTTAACGGAGAACAAGTTATCATTACTAGAAAGAAATCTTGTCAGTACCTAGGTCATATAGTTGAGGAAAATTTATCTTGGAATTTTCATCTTGGTAGACTGAGGATTCAGCTAGGAAGGAACGTAGGGTTACTGCGGTATCTAAAATTTTACCTCCCTTTCCCTGCCCTTAAGTCAGTTTATTATTCTTTAATTCATTTCTATTTTAATTATTTTCCCATTGCTTGTTTAAATACTTTTAAACCTCGACTTAGGCGCCTTCGACGTTTTGAAAATAAAGTCCTTCGTACATACCTTCCTCATCAGCACTCTTTAATAATTCCCCTACTAAGAGTCTATATACATTTTTGAACATATTGTCAGTTGAGCTCATCCCTCCAGTCCATTGTGTCCTTTTTAGACTTAAACAAATTAAACAATTATTACCATTGGCTCTTGATTCTATTAATTTCGCGCTAATTTCTTTTGTTCCAAATAGGTAAAGTATAAGAAGACGTTCAGCTAAATTGCCTTGCCCTAGAATTCATACTGAACGATCCAGATTTTCTTCAAAATAGTCAATAATAAAGTTTTGGAACTTTTATGAAAGTTGTGGATTCACGTTCTTCTATTTCACTTTCGAAAAATTATTTAAAACTATATCTAATAGATAATTATTAATTAATATGTAGTCATGGTTGCTGGTCCTGGTACTTTTTTATATTATGTTTATTATTTGATTTGGAATGTGGGCTGTAAGTTGACTGAGGTGTCAGTCAACTGACACCTCAGTCAACTGATTTTTTTTATGATGTGTATTTTTACTGGTTTTTTTCCATTACTTTTATAATATAGTTAATTTTTTCTTCTAAGGGTGCCGGTTTTCGAGTATAATTCACTTTGTATGCACCCTATTTAAATATTTTTCTTTTTTGGTTGTATAATGTATTATAGTGTTATAGTGAGTGAACTTGAAAACAAACAGAAATTAAAAATTAATGATTAAGTAAAATTTTAAACGAATGGATATCACTATAAAAAAGAAAAGGGCTGCTTTGAAATCCTATTTTTTTGAGTCACAACAAACAGAAAGCGCGCTTGGAAATAGACTGAAGAATGAAGCTTCGGATTGACGTGTCGAAAGTCAAACAATAACGGTGGTCTGGTAAGTCTTAAGAAATGATATTAAGGAGGCATTTCTTACCTTACTAAACCCATTTCTCTGTCCGAGTTTCTCTGCTTCCTTCTTAGGGACTATGGTTGGCTTTGAGCGATCTCTTGCAAACGCATAAGCATCATAATGCATGATAGAACCTAAAACATATAAAATTGATAATTTAATAAGCCTACTCCACAAGAAAAACAATTTAAAAAACTTCTGATTATCTTTACGTTGGTTCAAACTTCAAGAGGTTCGGACTGAAATCCAAAAGAATGAAGAAAGTTAAAGATAGCTATGAGCATCATAGTGGTTTTGGATTTTTCTAAGAAAAAATGTATACGAAGAAAAAAATTGCTTATACCTCAAGTAGTTTTGCAGATTTTCATTGGATTGGAAAAGAAGACTCTAAGTTGGAAGTGCACTTTTGGGATTTGGGATTTTTTCTGGAGGATGGGGGATTATGGCTTAACTTGCAGCCCGTATATTCCTACCTTAGTTTAGAATCTAATGTGTATAGCCTAAGGCATACCAGATCTATTCCATTTCTTACCCCGTAACTAAAATGAAAAAAAAAAAAATCTCATTTGATTTTTATGGTGTTTTATACAGGCTGGAGCATTTCACGGAAATTATCAGAATTTAAATAGTTTTAACTTTTAAAGGTACGCATTTTGCGAAAAACATATTTTTAAAGTACAGATAAAAAAATGGATCAAACAGAATGTAAATCCACTTTATCTCTATTGTAAGAAAAAAGTCAGTAGCTTTGCTCCCTGACTCTTTAAATAGCAAATAACCCGATGTTGCTGACTTTTCGTTGCCTTTCTCCGCTCACTACTTCCTTCGACCCTCGTAAAAATAGCCAGACTTCACAACCGTCTACTCAATCCGCTCTAAACGGTCGGTAACTCACACCTCTGGTCCTAGCACAATTGTTATCGGGTATTGACAGTCATTTTTCTTTATAATAAATTTCCTTAGATTAAATTTTATTAATTTCGCAGCCTATTCTATGGCTCAAAAATCAGTCTAAATAAGTTTTCATGTTTATAGCTTGACTGATGTCACGTATCCTCACCAGTTTTTTTTAGCTAGCAAAAAGCCAACATTGGCCACTTTTTGTGGCCTCCCTCATTCACTTTGCTCAATAGGCTAGCTCCAGCAACTGAGCTATCAACCTTCGCAAACTTGTTATTATGATGTAACTTTTCGGTTTCTTTTTTACATTATTTGAAGTGGTGTCTAAACTCTTCTGCATATATTTTCATCTTTTTAGTAGGATAGACCTCCGATTTATTTTTTAACTGTATCTTTTCAATGTTTAAGGTTTTAGCTCGTCCTCATGATTCCAGGTTATTCTGCATCAATTTTCACATTCCTAGCTTGGCTAGCGTTAATTACTTATTAATACGAAAAAAAACTGCACTGGCACGTATAACTAATTTGTATATTTAGATTTATAGATGGTGTTAATCAGGATACAGAAACTAACATTTGGAAGGCTTTTTACAATTTGGTTTGATTTGTGCTTAAATATATTCTTGTTTTGCATATTTCCACAAATAATGTCAATTTAAAATAACACGCAAGACTTTTCATTAGGTGTTATATTGTCAGCACTCTAAAGAATGTAGAGTTGAGCTAGTCTAGTAAAAGACAACAATATCAGGTAATATTCGGAAGTTAAAAGAAATGATATTAACGCATAACTTCTTAAATTTACCTGTATCATAATTCTCATCAAGATATTGAATTTTGTCCAGACTGTATTTCCGAAAGTTATAGTCCATGCCTAAAAAGAATCAACAAATTAAACATATCAAATATTATCTCAAACTACTAGGATGATCAAAAATGACTTATTAGTATTGCTACTAAGAATTCATTGCAGCACCAAGCCGTTTAAGGTGGACACAACCACGCAAGCTCTTTGTCCAACCCAATCAGTTCCAAGCTTCTCTTTTAACCACCTCACATTAAGTTTCAATTTCCCTTCTTATGGCATCTTCCTTTAGCCTCTGTATCGTTTCTTATGACCTCTTCCTACTAAATTTGGGACGACCTTCTTTTCATTCAGCTACAGGTAAATGGCAAAATTTACAATATTGTGCAAAAAGAAAAGGTCTAACATCCATCATCCGAAACATTTGGCCTAGCCATCTTAACCGTTTTTTCATTGTACTTCTAAATATCAGGACCGATCAACATTTTTTTACAGCTTATAATTTAACATACGCTTAATCATACGAGCACCTAAAATTGTTCTTAGACCATTTCTTTGACAAAATTCTATTGCACTCTTCCCAAACTTTCAAAGCGCCCGCGGATCTGAGCAACACTCGACGACTGTCTGTATTATGGATTCTAATATTCCTATCTTTTTCCAGGAATTTATCTTCCTATTCTTCCAAACTCTTTCGACCGCAATAAGTTCCCTGTGCCTTAGCTATTTCATTTTTGGAAAATCCACTGCATCAGCCGTTTTTACTAATAGTGCTACCAAGATATATAAAGTATTCTGATCAATTTGGTCTTTCTTGACCATACAATTTTCATCTCCTTTAATTCTAAGTCTAAGTGACTAAGTCTTCTTAACATTAATTTTCAGATCTATTCCCACAGCTGGTAAGATAGAGCTTTTTCATCAGCTCAATTAAATGCCTCTTCAAAATCTTTAAAACTGAAGACTGAAAGGGTTCGATGATTCAGACGCTTATCAGTTGCTGCTATAAGTGTAAATATTTGGTCCACCCATCTTCAAAAATTTTTTACAGCATAGCATCTCAAAGTCTAATAAGTATAATCTTGACAGAGAAGCGTTTTTAATTTCTTATTTGTAAAAACAATCCGATTAGATAAAAGAGTAAAAATAGACAAAACCCTTTCACATCACTTTTAAGTGCCTGAGCCACGAAAATTCATAAGAAAAAACATAGTGTGGCTTAAAATTTCATCTTTTCTAAAATTCCCCCCTTCCTTTAAAAGCACTCATAAACATTTTCTGTCTAAAAGTAGTCATTCAATTTAGGCTACGTTCTAAACTCCTTTGAAATAGCTTTAGTGGCTCAAACATTATCAGTTTTGTTACATGTAAGTGAAGCTTGAAATTTACTAAAATCAAAGAAAAAACTAACCAGACTGAATGTTATTCCATACAATTGTGATATATTTATCTCTGTCTGCACGGCTCTGTTCATGCCAAAAGCCAGCAGCGTGCATTAACTCATGGATAACAATGCCAACATATAAGCACCCATTTCCGAGGGATACTGGTTGACTTCCTTTTGTGCGTCCCACCATGCTGCTGCACCTGAAAAATCAAAATAATTATTTATTACTTTCTGTTTATCTAATCATTAAAATTCTTATTATTTACTATTGTAGGCTAACCGGCTTTAAAAAGGCAGCGAAGGTTAAAAATTGTTACACATAACCTTTATATTTTCGAAAAGCTAGTTAAGTGAAACTAAGATTTGATTTTTTTGCCCTTTGTTTTGTTCTTTTAAACTTTTGAAACAAATAAGATTATAGAAGATTAAAGCTATCTATTTAATCATTCCGGAAAATGGCATTGTAGATTATTAACATCGTTTAAAAAAGAAATTCTTTGTCTTGTATTGTTTTCTAATGTCTTTTTGCCACCCCCTTGGACAAGTTTTTTTACTTCTCGGGGTGGATGTTATTACTGTTTTTGTTTTCTTTGGTGTAATAAATATATCTCTCTCTGAAAAATAAGGTTTATTAAAAAAAAAACTGTTCCACAAAAGAAGTTGTTTAAAGATAGGTAAATGGCTACATTAAACCAAAAGCGATCAGAAATAAAGTAACGTAAAACAAAACTTACTCACTATAAATAAGTAAATGAAACGAAAACCAAGCAAAAGTCCCAATAAATAATCAAGTCAAACTTAAAATGGACAGAATTTACTTCAAACAGGATTAGAGGTAATGTCCTCTATGGCTTCTGAAGACCAGAATGCTATTTGTGCTTTGCTTGGGCTTGAAAGCGGTCACCCTTTACCCACAGTTTGTTACTACGAGCTGGTTTATCCAAGGTCCTCTTGCATGTAAAGGAGACTACTACTCTCTCACCTAAATCCGTTTTTTACGTTCGAGTTTAATGTTCGTAAAAAAAGAAAAAAAAATGCTTTGAGAATTATAAATGATCCATACTCAAACTGTTTGTTTTAAGGTTGTCTGAAATATCAAAAATTACTTATAGGGTCATCATTACCACTGTTTTCATAATGAATTCTGCGAATACTTTTTCTTATACGGATGTTCCCTATGGACGCCAGTATTTCCCTGCAAGGTTTGCCAGCAAATAAGAATGCATTAATCAATGTATATAAACAAGAAAATGAGAAAAATTATTATTCAAACTACGGTGAAAACAAAGATCATGGCAACACTTACCCTCCTCCTTTGAAAATTTACAAGTATTACTCCCAATTTGCCGCCCCCTACCTCTCCGGCTTTGCGCTGGTAGTCCTGTAAATTTAGTATTTTATGTTACACAGGATTGTCTACAGTAACAGTAATGCTATCAACACCCAGCACTAATATTGCAGGCACATTCCAAAGATATTTCCTGGAATCAAGGGAAGTAAGAGATAAATTTTTACCGCTCCCTTCCAATCCTCCTACAACATTTAACTGCAGGCTCACGGATATTTGAAAACAATTGGATTAAAATAAAACTTTTGAAGTTTCAAGCACACCACTATTGCCTAAATAAAGATCCATAGGACCTCCCCTAATATTGCTGTACAATTATACACTCCTATAAATAATATTATCAAGCCCCAAATGAATAAACGTAGCTCATAAACTTTTAAAATTAAATATCTGTGTTGAATGTTTAAGTTTGATTAACTACCTGAATTTTATGTTTTAATTTTCATCAAGATCACAGGCTCTCATAGGGAATGTTCTCCACCTGTTTTGAGAATCAGACAAATTTTCTCAGGTTCATAGCATTTTATATTTAATTCTAAACTTGATCAACTTGTATTCTTAAATTTATCATAAACAATTGATTCTTTTGGTGTATATATTGTAATCAACACCTTTTTTTTGGCTACTTTTTGGCTACTATTAGTCAACATCGCCTTTTACTTTTAGTTCGTTGCCACGAACTGTTTGACTGTCACGACGCCGTAAAAATCATAATTCTGCTTTATTAGGGAAAAATATATTCAATCGATAAATTCACACTATGTCTCATTCCATATATATTATTTTAAATATTTAACTCTTCCCCTTTAGAATTCGTCAAAACGAAGAACACTTTCAACTATACACAAACAAAATTCTGGGAGTAGATTAACGGTGTACCGAGAACACTCTTTTTAAGTCTCGTGTTTTTAAATGTACATTTTTCAGACAAACAGAATAAAGTTTTGAATAATAGAATCTACCTAATCTACATAAATACTGCCTTGAATTTTAATTGTTCACCTAAACCAAGTAAGTCTATAGCTCCCAAAGTAAATTTAAAGTATATTTAATAAAGGTGTATAAAATAACGAATAAGTTACTAGCAATTTAGATTAGTATCAGAGAGGGGAATTTAGTTTAAAAAAAGTTTTTATGATCTTGTAAAGTATTATTGTTTCTAGATTTGATAGAATTTCCCCAACTAACAGTCCAGGACAATTTTTTGGCCGGTTGAGGTCCAGACTACTATTTTAATGGGCATGGCACTCTTATCTAAACTATAAAAAACGAATCTTACCCAGAACCTTGATAAATATTGATGTAGTCTCTTTCATTTCTTCTCGGAACAAAACGAATACAAGTCTTGTTTTCGTATTCTCTGAACGCTCTGGCAATTACTGATCTTTCATATTGGGCTAAAAATAAGAGAAAAAAAATGCAAGGTAAAATTTAAATATAATTCAACATTTCGTACTGACAAATTGACCATTAACCTGTATTTTCGAGTAAATTTTAGGAAAGAAAGTTATTAATGATGATTTTGCGAATTCCTACGGGAGGAATACCCGTCAACATTGGCCCCAAAGTTTTGAAAGCAAACAAATCTTGTCCATATAAGATGCAAAAACCCCTTTTTCAGGGCAAAAAAAAAAAAATCTCGTACACAGAGTAACCAGTTACTATTTAAAGTTACTCGTGGGCATAATACATCATAGTATAGATGGTGTAATTTGATCCACAACTAACCCGAAAGAAAACGGCCATCAATTTTACAAATTTCACTACTTAATAACCTGAAACTCATCTTTTGTTGTGAGTTTGTTTTGATTTTGACCAGCCCTATTATAGTAGCCTAAACACAAAGTTCTACTGCCTAATAGGCTAGCCGAGATTAAACAACAGGAAGCAAACAGTACCAAAGGAAACTTATTGTTATTTTAATTTTTCTTAGTAGGCCTAAATGAGTAAATTATTTCTACATTGGGGACAATACAAAGATTCAGTTAGCTTCAAACAAAATTCTTTCTGAAAGTGATAAGATCCACTGACAATAACTTTAGGCCAGTTATTAAATGTTAGTGCCTCAACGTAAAATTTCGTCATTTTATATAAGAGCCTCATTTGGGTTAATTATTTGTTTTATTATAATGTTGCAATAAAAATTACTCCATTTTAGGGGATACCGAAATTTCATTACCTAAGGGTACCCAGTTTGTTTAAGTCTGACCCTGGGTAAAGTAGATGAAAGTTGAAAATGATCATCTAAAGTGCTTGTCAACTAGGTAAACCATCCATTAAGATGCGACTAAAATGAGTATGTAGGCCTAAAAGTTTACTTTTTCAAATATGAGCAAGCACTTATTTGCTCACTCCTATCTAGCTCATTTCTCTAAGTGATATGTTTTATAACAGGTCCTGCAACTTTTAGTGTTTTAGCAATTTATAATATATTATCTGTAAAGACCTGTTGACTTTTCAATAGGAAACTTGAAACCATTAATTACAGAAAAATTAAAGTTTCGCACGCCTGAACAATCTTCAAGGGAATAGAATGACATTAATACGACTTGTCCTACGCAGAAAAAAAAAAACTAAAAATGGATCAACCACTTTGGATCAATTCTGCTGTAAAAGAAACAAGCTTGGATGAAACAAGGCATACAAATAGTTTTCCTTGCTAGTTGTATGAAAGCAAAATGCGGAATAGATAAGAAAAAAAGTTGCCGCGTGTCTATGCTGAGGTAACTAACTAAGTCAATTGATTTGTAATAAAACTGGAGTTTCATATTTACTCTAGCCTAATATATACATTAACTCTTAACAGTTAAAATAAATGAAAAACTTACTAAAAGAGGATGAAATGACATATGGAATTTTTCCTCCTTCCCAACGGAGCCTCGTGTCTCTGATAGCATTTTTCATCTACAATAGAAATCTAATCTTAGTCATAAGCTTCAATATTGTCGACTTGTTAATCTCTTACAGTTCCTCAAAGAGAAAAGAAATAACTGATGAGAAGATTTCTGGTGCAAGGCATCTCACTTTATAGGAAATGAACGAGATAAATAATTTAAAACGTAAATACATGAAAAACACGGAAACTCTTACGTAAATAATGATTTTAAATAACATGTTTTTGTATAGATTTTTGTATATAGTACCTGGAAGAAATATGAATAACGTATGACTTGATATTAACCATAAGTTATGGCTATACTTTAAAAAGAAAGCGTAGAGTAAATTTGTTTGTACGGATCAGAGAAAAATTGCCCCCCCCCCATTTACATCCCAACATATAAACTTTGCTGAGAGTAGGAAATTAATAGAAAACAGGAATTAGAAAAATGAATCATTTTAATTTTAATATTTCAAAAATGAATTGCTGAATATTTCCTATTCCCTTTTCTTTATCCTGTCGAGACTGAGTTTTTAAGGTTAAAACGACACATTATTTGAAGGAATTTCATTTCAAATAAAAACTGACAATTTAGCTTATAGAACAGAGTTAAACTTGTCATTTATAGGAAAAGAGAGACATACGGGAATTTAGTTCGAGGAAGGTCAAAATTCATAAGAAATTTCCATAGTCTTCATGGCCTTCCCTTGTTATGTGGTAGCAAGCAGAGAGACATAGATAAAGCATAATAGATTCAAAGTCTTCTTGGCCCTTCCCTCAAAGAAAACCTAACATGAAGTTTCAACTCGGTCCCCAGCCGTCAGAGAAATTGGGGTGTATATAATAATGTAAATACTGATTTACTAGGAGGAAAAAAACAAACCATCACCGTGCCTTTCATCCAATAAACTAAAGACGGTACTTTGGTACTATAAAGTACTAATAAAGTACTATAAGACGGTACTTTGGTGCCGATGTTGGGCCCCTATTGATCTAACGCCTGTGCAATAGTTTGCTAGTTTTACTACCCAAGGAAATTGAAGTAATCAAAAATCCGGGATGCTGGCTTCTATTTTCGGTGCTCAGGATAACCAACACAGTAACGGTGATAACATCATAATAATTTAGATGAGCACTGATGGGATCATCATTTATAACAACCGTTTCGGCCACGGAAACATTCAGCAATAATGGGGATTGGGAAATCAGGAAACAAATAATCGTTGATGTACTACAAAATACCGGTGCTTGCTATGACTGAGAAATATTGCAGGACAAAAAAAATTCAAGAGGCCCTAGCCCTCAGAATATCCACAGAAATTGGGAAAAGGAGGGGATTTTTAATACCGTTTTTCGATTTGATAAATATCTTTTTTGTGTCTTCATTTAGGAGAAAGTAAATTGAAATGCCACCACTCTTGATTTTGATAGTAACATGTCTTATAGTCATTGAGAAGAATCAAGGAAAATCCTTGTGCCCCCCATCCCCATCGCATTGTCATGAATTGGTGCCACTAATCGGAAAAAGATTAACGTAATTATCAGAACTGAAATCCTAGGATACCGGAATAACGAAGCTGTTATCCCGATTTTAGGTGCTTTTGGGTCCCGACATTAGCAAACTGCTGCCAACATTTTAGATCCCAAAGGGCAACAGCCTGGGTAACCAAAAGCAGACTTTAATGTGAACACCTTTAATCGAATTTTTTAGTATTTTCTGCTTATTTTTTTTCGTTAGCTAAGGTGCAAAGGAAGCTATAATTATTTGTAGTGCAAACTTTCTGATAACTGTATACAGTCCTTAGCCGCATTGTCCCCCATCCATATTAATAATTTTAGTTTTTCCGGTTATAGGCCTGCGTATTCTTGATTGTTTTGTATAGCTATTAAGAAAACGGATGAAAATAGAAATTTGATCATACAGTTTTACAACAAATTATAATTTTACGAGTGAGCAAGAGTATTTAAAAGACGAATGACCGGGCAGCTTGTCAGACATACGAATCAATAAAAATGTAACACAAGTATAAAACAAAGAGAATAAAACAAAACAGAAAGAACAATTAGCCTTAGACCTTATTTTGTAATATTCGAGAAGGTGATGGCCCAACTCTTACTTTCTATAATATATGTTTACTACAAGCTTTACATCAGTATTAATTTTGATTCCCGTTCTTTCAGTTTTCATTGATTCATTCAACCTCGAAACTACTTTTTACTTGAGACGCTATATAAATTTATTTTTCTTTGTGGCAGGTCTTATCATCGCTCCTTAGTTCTTTCAAAAAAATTTCGAGGAAACAATTATTTAATTAATATTAGACAGACCCGAAATAACTGTACACTCATGAATGGATCTGGCTTAAGCTACTTGAGAGAAATGCTGAGGGATTATGCTGAGAGAGAATGCTG
>JAQQPU010003322.1:49661-59900 GCA_029168905.1 Artemia sp. Kazakhstan ARC1039 | reverse complement strand
CCCCCCCCCCCCTGTGAAAAATCAGGTTTCTAAATTTGAAATTTATTTGAGTTTTTTTTAGTTTCGTTGAAAAGTGCGAAGGAACGGGAAAAAGAGGAATTTATACACCAGAAGTGTCTTAAAAACTTAGAAAAAAAAAATACAAATCCATTTGTATTGAAAAGACTTCTATATGAACTTCCATAATTTTTTGGCAGTAGCGGGTGCCAAATTAAAAAAAAAAAAATAAAGAAGAAAAACAATTAGGCAAACAATCATCAAAATTAAGCTAAAACATATGGTACCAAAAAGTTTAAGAAGGTTTGGCTATCCTTTGAAAAGATAGTTGGCTTTGGGAACCAACACATTCTAAATTGTTTAAGTTTTTACGGAAAAAAGCGTTGTCAAATTCTACGAGTCTGTTTTTCTTATCTTCTAAGTGTAAAACTACCACAAATCACCATTAACAAATAAATGAAACCCAAAAAACTAACAGACATTATAATAGATATAAAAACTCAAAACGAGCAAAATGTAAAAGGAGTATGGCTGACAACACCCATGTATTCTTCAGACCAGAAAATAATTTGCACTCAACGAATCTGGTTTCCGAGCCGGCATGGGCTGTATTGACTAACTCTTCACCTTGAGACAGATTTTTGATCATAGAGCCGAGCATCAACAAATCACCCTCGCTGCCTTCATTGACTTCATCACAGCCTTCGATTCAGTCATCCGGGGAGGAATTTGGATGGCAATGGAAAAGGACTGTGTCCCACCTAAGATCATACGACTCATTCAGGCTTACTATCAACACACACGAGCCTGCATCAAGGCGAACGGAGAACTTTCTCCGCTCTTTGATATCGACTTCGGTGTGAGGCAAGGGTGTGTACTGTCTCCCGAACTATTCAGTTTTGTCGTCGATTGGGTAATGAAAAAAGCAATGCTAAACTTCGAAGGAGTCGAGGTTAGCCCTAATTTCAGTATCACCGACCTGGATTATGCCGATGATGTTGCTCTTCTTGGAAAATCCATTGGCGAAGCCCAAAAAATGCTTCTGAAAGTCTCCGAAGTTGCTGCCCCAGTGGGGCTCAAGATTAATATTGACAAGACTAAAGCTATGTCTAATGCCCCGGATATAAACTCTATTCCTATAACCCGTATCCATAGGCAGATTGTAATTGTCACTAAATTCAAGTATCTCGGATCATACATTAACATTAACGGCGGATGTAGCGAAGAAATCCAATGCCGCATTGCATCAGCTTCTGCTGTCTTTGCACAGCTGTGGAAGCCGCTATGGAAAAGGAAGGAAATCCACCGGAAAACAAAAATTCTTATTTACGATGCCCTTGTCCGATCAGTCTTACTGTACGGCTGTGAGACGTGGCCCTGAAAAGTCACCGTGGTACACGCCCTCAACACTTTAGAAGACAGATGCCTGAGGAAGGTATTGGGGTTTCGACTCAGCGACTGAATCCCAAATACGATCATTCGCCAACGATGTAACCAGAAGTATGACATCACATCTATCATTCAACGCCGCCACCTGTCCTGGTTCGGCCATGTTCGCTGAAGACCAGCCAAGATTTTCGCAAAATCAAAGCCTACGCTGCGAACTAGCACCTGAGTGGAGGAATCGACATGCAGGACAAGCGAAAACTTGGCTTAACCCAGTCAAATCTGACCTCGAGCCAATTGGCGGTTTCCGGAGACATGGTCGCAGATGGGACCCTTCATGGCTTGAAATTATCGCCCCATTAACCCAAGTCCGTAACCTGTAGAATTCAACAGTCTGCCAGATCCTGTCGCCAGGGAGAGCTACATAGCTTGTGTCCTGATCCAAGTACAAAGTAAGTAAGTATTCCTTATAGTCTTAATACTTCTTTATTTGTTGAAGTCAAAAAAGTGAAAACATTTAAAATGTATTTTGTTTTCAGTAAAGTGCAAATTACTTCCTGGTCTTGAGGAGGTGGGGGGGCGGGTTCAGCCCTACTCACGCTAATTGTTGCTATTTTGAGTTTGAATAGGTCATTTATTGTTATTTCTGTTCGTTTTGGGTTCAATTCTTTTGTTTATGGTGATTTACGGTAGTTTTACGCTTGGAAAATTATTTGAATTTATTTCTACTCATTTTTGGCTTAACGAGGCAATGGGCACCGGCAAGGGGGGCAGGGGGCCATGGCCCCCACCTAGAAATTTGGGACTATATAGTAATTATTAGGAAACAAAAGGAAAAAAGGCAGAATAGGGGAAAACCGTGGAAAAAATGTCTGTGGTCCCATTGTTGACTGCCTGCCAATAGATTTTGACCCATAGTAAGGAAAAATATAAGTTCTAATTTATGACTGAGTGACCCCTAACAAGTTTTCCACAAAAGCTTTTTCCATATGATTTGGTTGGAAAAAAAATAAATAAACACGCATCCGGGATCTTTCTTCTGGCAAAAAATACAAAATTCCACATTTTTGCAGATAGGAGCTTGAAAAATCTACAGTAGGGTTTTCTGTTGGGCTTAATCTTGTGGTTTGATTTTCATTAAGATTCTATAACTTTTAAGGGGTGTTTTCCCCTTTTTCTAAAATAAGGCAAATTTTTTCAGGCTCGGAAGTTTTAATAGGTAAGACTAAACTTTATAAAACTTATATATTTGAAATCAGCATAAAGCATCCGATTCTTTTGATGTATCTATTGGTTTCAAAATTCTCTTTTTTAGAGTCTCGGTTACTATTGAGCCGGGTCGCTCCTTACTTACAGTTCGTTACCACAAACTGTTTGATCGCTGATCAAAGTTTATGTTATTTATGCCTTTCATTTATGTTATTTTACTGTTTTTATGGCCGTATATTTGGCTTTAAAATACACTTATTTGTCTATCTATCTAATATGCAGAATAATTGTACCAAACTCATTTTGCATGCAGACCCGCTATACTTACCCCCCCCCCCTAATAAGCAATTCTGTAGTGCAAATTTATTTCTAAAGAATTCGTTTCTAAAGAAACGAACAAAAAACCGGCGTGTTCACGAATTTTACACAGCATAAACTTGAGTGAGTGGTGCATAATACACAAGTTCCAAAATTCCTTCCTCCTACCGAAATTAAAAAGATTCAACTCAAATAAAATTCTCAAATTTGGAAAGCCTTATTTTCCACGGTGGGATTTTTTTTTTTGGGGGGGGGGTGTATTTTCTAGGTTGGTATTTTCCGCGGGGGATGAGGGGGTATTTTCCTTGGGGGGGGGGTCTTTTCCCCCGGGGGGGGGGGGTATTCACCCAGTACCCATTGCTATAGAGGGTTCACTAGCCAAAATATTTGGGGGAGGGCAATTGATTTTACCAACATTCTGATTATTTTTACCGTCTGAGACAGATCTTCTTTCATTGATTTTACGAAATACACTTCCATCACCCCAATTACCCTAATGAAAAAAATTAAGTCAGGAAAATATTGACTAATATAAAACTATTTTACCACTCCATTTTTTGGGGGGGACGGGGAAATAGAATGGTATTCACTGATGGATCATGCTTTGCCACTGGGGGTGGAGCTACAGTTGTGGTCCTTGGGCTTAGTCATGCACTGTCTTGGTATTTTCAAAAAAAACAAATGAATTTGCATTGTCAGTTTAATATACATATACTGATATTTAGTAATCAAAGTATTTGATTTATTAAAGTTATAAAAGTAAAAACATTTATATTTTTTTCAGTAAAGTGCAAATTTTGTTCTGGCCTTGGGAGGACATAGGGGTTTAGCGCCCAACTTATGTTAATTTCTGGTCGTTTTGAGTTTGACTCGGTTATTTATTTTAATTTCTGTTCGTTTTGGGTTTCATTTATTTATCGATGCTGATTTGTGGTAGTTTCGAGTTTGGTAGATTATTTTATTTTTGCTCAGCGTAGTTGTTTTTTGTGTATTTAGCCATTTTGTTCAGCGTAGTTTTTTCAAGATAGAAAATATATTTTTGAGGAGGACACTCCCCCACAACCCTCGGGGCAAGGGTTTTAAGTTATGCCCTGGGAGCATATAAGGTTTTTATAGAAGTCGTTGTAATAGAAACTTCAAAAAAGCTCATTTGTTTGGAAATTCAAAGGGCTAGTGCCCTTTTTATTAGTTGAAAGTTATTGGACGGTAACTAGCCCCCCCTCTCACAACTATCTTTTCATAGGCAGCGCGCTAGTGCTGACTAAGTAAAGAACGATGTGGGCACAATATGTTGTTTTTTTCCCCATACCCGGGCACTTCGTATCGAGGAGTCGTCGTAGAAACTTCGAAAAGTACTCACTCGATTGAAAATTGGAGTGGCTAGTGTCCTTTTTAATTGTCGAAAGTTATTGGAGGGCAACTAGCCCCCCCCCCACACCTATCATTCCCCTACACACATCCAATAAAAATTTTGAGATAGCCATTTTGTTCAGCGTAGTTGATTTCCAAATAGAAAATATGTTTTTGAGGAGGACACTTCCCCCCAACCCTCAGGGCAAGGGTTTTAAGCTATGCCCTGGGGGCATATAAGGTTTTTATAGTAGGTGTTGTCGTATAAACTTCAAAACAGGCTCATTCGATTGGAAATTGAAAGGGCTAGTACCCTTTTTAATAGTCGAAAGTGATTGGGGGGCAACTAGCCCCCCCCCCCTCTCACGCCCATCATTCGCCCAAATGCATCCAATCAAAATTTTGAGATAGCCATTTTGTTCAGCGTGGTTGATTTCCAGATAGAAAATATATTTTTGAGGAGGAAACTCCCCCACAACCCTCAGGGCAAGGGTTTTAAGTTATGCCTTGGGGGCATGTAAGGTTTTTATAGAAGGCGTTGTCGTAGAAACTTCAAAACAAGCTCATTCGATTGGAAATTCAAAGGGCTAGTTCCATTCTTAAGAGTCGAAAGTGATTGGAGGGGAACTAGCCCCTCCCCCACGCCCATCATTCTTCCAAACACATCCAATTAAAATTTTCAGATAGCCATTTTGTTTTAAGTTGTATCCTGGGGTATATAAGGTTCTTATAAAAGGCGTTGTCACAGAAACTTCAAAAGGGGCTCATTTGATTGGAAATTCAAAGGGCTAGTGAACTTTTTAATAGTTGAAAGTGATTGGAGGGCGACTAGCCCCGCCACGTCCATCATTCACCCAAACACATCCAATCAAAATTTTGAGATAGCCATTTTGTTCAGCGTGGTTGATTTCCTGATAAAAAATATGTTTTTGAGGAGGACACTCCCCCAAAACCCTCAGGGCAAGGGTTTTAAGTTATGCCCAGGGGGCATATAATGTTTTTATAGAAGGTGTTATCGTAGAAACTTCAAAAAAAGCTCATTAGATTGGAAATACAACGGGCTAGTGCGCTTTTTAATAGTCGAAAGTAATTATAGGGCAACTAGCCCCCCCCCACGCCCATCATTCCCCCAAACACATCCAATAAAAATTTTGAGGTAGCCATTTTTTTTCAGCGTAGTTGATTTACGGATAGAAAATATGTTTTTGAGGAGGACACTCCGCCACGGCCCTCAGGACAAGGGTTTTAAGTTATGCCCTGGGGGCATATTACGTTTTTATAGGAGATGTTGTCGTAGAAACTTCAGAATGATCAGAGCCTTTAATCATTCACTGAATACTAAAGGCTCTGATGAAATCGCGGAGATGTGTACAATGGGCAGCCTGCCCAGGAGTGCTTCAAACAAACAACAACAGCAACCTCTTACCTCTTTCATTTCCTCTCCATTGTCGCTATATCTAATAGTCATGATTTTCTTCATAATCCACAATTTTTCGTGTGTCCATATTATGCAAATCAAGAAAAGTTTTCTGAAATTCGACCATTTTAAACCTAGGGAAGATTTGCCATTACAAACCTTTGAGAGTGTATAAAATGAAGGTGTCGCCTACGATCTACCATAATATGGTAGTGGCTGTATGAGCTACTTAGCATAGTGGTTGTATGAGCCACTATGCTAAATCTAACGAGGCCTTAAAACCCAACCGCGGAGAAAAGTGATAGTGTTTAGTTTAATTTATTTTAATTGAGTATTTTATCTATCATTTTAAGTGTACACTATAGGCTTGTAGGGAGGTTTTATCTTCTAGGAAGGGGGGAAGGAGGGAGTGTGGCAATAATAAAAAAAATATTCGATAAATTGAATAAAAATTGTCCAGAAATTAGAAAGATTTTAGAATATTGCTCCATGTTTATTTCCCCAGTGGAGTTTAATTAGGTGGTTACAAGGCCATGTCAAGGATCTTTTCCAAGGGGGAAGTACATTTTTTTGTATGAAAAGTTTGTTTCTATGCATTTTTATTACGTTTTTGCTAATCTATAGGAAGTTTGGAGGAGAGGCAAACACCCTAATCCTCCGCCTGATTATGGCATTTGGCGGTTTAGCTTAAAAAAATGTAAATAGAAAATTTTGATTTCAGAGACGTCAATTCGAGAGAATGTGGAAGAAAGGCAAAATTTAGTTTGTATTTCCTAGGGGGGAGGGGAACAATATCGTCGTTTTTTATTTTTCAAAAGAAAATACAAGAAAGTGAATTTTGGACGAAAATACCCCCTAAAAAGTATTATTCAAAATCTAGGGGACACATCCTTCCTCCCACTGACACCACTTTTTGATTTGATTCCAAAAGTTTCGTATCATACATTGACTTCTTGTGAGGGTCTCGCCCTCTTCTGTCGGTGCCTTTGCCTATCAGATTTTAATTTTAGTTTATTTTCTGGCGGTTTTAGAAAAAAAAGAGAAGATTGTTATCAATAAAAATAAATTTGACGTGAAAACATTTTCTTTGGCAATAAAATATTCCTATCTTTATTGTATAACTCCAATGTAGTTGAATTCACATGGGAACATTCGACAATTTTTGCGCTGAAAAAACAACCAGTCTATTGCTTTTCTGCTTCTTCTTCGCAGGAGGATCGTTCAAGGAATTGACCACAGACTAAATTACTGAAAGAGAGCACTCATCAGGTTTTTATATGCTTGCACCATGTGACCTTATTTAAAGGCCGTATTGTAATAATGCAAAAACACAATGCTAAACTGACCGGCTGTTTTATTACTAGAACCGAGCGAAGGAAACTGAATGAGCATAATGCTCGTGCCACAGTAAAGTCAAGCGAAGGAAATCGGGCCACAGTCTAGTTACATTTGATGATAAGAAAAGGGCCACAATCAAACGAAGCAAGTCGGGCCACAATACATTTCAGCAATGAATTTTTAGCAGTTTTTGAAGTACAAATGTATTGCATTTTAGCAGAATAGAACAGTACAATTTTAGCAGAATTTTAGCAGTACGATTTTAAGAGAATACCAGCACAAATGAACTATTTACGAAAAATAGGTACTCTTATGAAAAACCCCCTACCTAATATTCTTCATCTAAGTAGAACCTAAGTATAAACGGTTTTTTGTGGATATTTTATTGGCAACCAAATTTGAGCTATATATTTGCACATTAGAGGGGGTGGGGTAAAGTATCTCTGTAGTTTCCATAATTTTTTTGTAGCAAAGCAACATATTTTCATCATATTTTTTTATATATTTTATTAGGATTGAACATCAGAGAAACAGAACCGTAATACTTTACCCCCACTTCTCTAATGTGCAAATATATAGCCCAAATTTGTTTCTAAGGTAGTATATTTTAATCTTTTTTTGGTATATTTCATTAGGATTGAGTGTCAATTTATTGGCAATATTGTTGCACTGTTTACTCTCTATAGGGCCGTTCTTTTACTGATCTTTGTGCTAAGATCTTACATCTTTTGACAAAGAACGCTTAAAGCTGAAATCTTAGCACTAAGATCTTACATCTTATAGCGTTCTTTTGCAAACGTCTTTCATCATTCTGCTCTGATCAGTGGTCTAAGAACAATGATGAGTATATCATTAAAGTTCACTTATCATTGTTCTATATGGCGGAAAATTGGCGTCTTTCACACTTATTGCGAACATCAGTGAGCTGTAAGATCTTAGAACAAAGATGAGTTAAAAGAACGGAAATCTCTGAAGAAAGATATGAGATCTTAAATGTAAGATCTTAGTGCAAAAGAACGGTCATATATACATATAAGTGAAGCTTAGGACCAGAGTTGCCAACTGCCGACGTCTGAAAAGGGTGCAAAGCAAGGCCAATAAACAGTGATTTTTCCTAAAAAAGAGTGAAAGTCAAAAAAGTTTTGTACGAAAATTGTCACATTTCACACGGAAAGTGTGCAAGTTGGCAGTCCTTTTCTTTGGGTTAATAGCTCTTCTGGCGAAGTTCCCAAGCACTATTGACGTTTAAAGCGAATAATTTTGGAGACCACACTGCCTTTCCATGGCGATAAAATAAAAGTTCAAAACAGGGATAAAATCCTTTTTAATAGACAGTGCATAATAAATTTCACAAAAAATACCAGATATTTCGGTCACATATGCAGTGACCGTCATCAGTAGTAAAACTAAACTAAAACAATTTAAAACAAAAGTTTATATACTAAATCAAATAAAACTACATATTGTTTAAATCTCTAATTCTTTTCAAAGCAAAGGCGGAAGCTAGCCTCTTTGACCTTCTTGGATTCAGTTCATTAGCGTTCAATGATATAACATTTGGACAAAGGTCAACTACATTGGGTGAATTGAACTTTACTCTGTCAGATTTTAATATATTATCATAGATAGAGTTCAGCCCATATTCATCTGTATCCCGATTCAAAGCGATATTCTTGAATAAGATTTTCTTTATTTTAAGCGTTTCACGAAGATTTTGCTTTAAACCCCGATCCCTAGAAATCAAAGAGACAATCTCAAACATAATAAAATGGTCTGGAAAATTAAAATTATGTTCTGACAGGGCTGAAGTAAAATCTTCAAACTTAGAATCTTGCTTTAAAGCCGAAGAAATGGAATCTTTATGTTGTAATAATCTCATTTCCAAACTCTGGTTAGTACGTCCCACATATGAGCTTCCGCAAGTACATGGGATCTGATAAACCCCACTTTGTTCCCCCAATGAAGTTAGATCCTATCCAGAATTTAGAAAACTACCCAAAGTATTATAACTCTTTAAAGCTACCCTTAGACCATTGCTTTGTAAAATTCTTAAGTTTTTCACGTAGCACGGGTACATATGGCAAGGAACAAAAGACATCCTTCTCTCGAGTTGTCTCCAAGATTTCCTTAGAAATCTCTAGAAACTTTTTTCTTCTTTTTGAAAAAATCTGGTTAATTAACCATTCTGGATACATGTTACTTATTAGTATTTTCCTTAGAAAAGACAACTCCTCCTCAACAAATTTTGGAGAGCAAATACTAAAGATCCGATCAGTTAAAGAAATGATCAAACCAATTTTTACTTGGCGAGCATGCCTGGAACTAAAAGACAAAAATATATTGTTAATTGTCGGTTTTCTGTAAATTTTAAAATTCAGACTATTTTGATTTTTCAAAAGAAGAACATCAAGAAAATGAAGTTTCCCATTCTCTTCCAATTCAACAGTAAACTTTAAATCCCCCCGAAACAATTAAGATGTTCCAAAAATCCTTTTGATTCCTCCACCCCATAATCTCATACTGAAATAATGTCATCCATATACCGGCCCCAGAAAATATGTTTTAAAAAATATGAATCTGACGCAATTGTTTCAATATTCTCATCAAAAATATTAGCTAATAAAGGGGATAAAGGGGCCCCCATAGGTAAACCATTTATTTGTTCGAAATACTCCCCTCTAAATTGAAAAAAATAAGAGAACTTATTGCACAACCTTACTAAACACATAATTACAGAAACTTCCAAATCTGTTTTGCCACTAATCAAATCCAAATTTCTTAACAGCTTTCCTTCTAGAAGAGTTTCGGCTGCTTCTACATCAATATTTGTGTACATTGATACAATGTTGAAGCTTGAAAGCAAAGAATTCGAAGCAATTTCTACTTTTTTCAGTTTTTCAGCCAAATTCGAAGAATTCTTAATGTACGAAATTTGTGTAGACAAAAGTGGTTTACAGATTGACACTAACCATTTGCTCAAAACACTTGTTGGTGACCTTGTACTTGACACAATTGGTCGTAATGGTAGGTTAGGCTTATGAATTTTGGGAAGTCCATATAATTTAGGGCATAAGGAACTGCGTGGCAGGCATTTGTAATAAAGTTGAGGTGTAATTTTTCCTTCATCCTTTAAGCACTTCAATTCGTTCTTAAACTTATCAAACAGTTCGTGGTAACGAACTGTAAGTAAGGAGCGACCCGGCTCAATGGTAACCGAAACTCTA
>JAQQPU010003322.1:32089-45897 GCA_029168905.1 Artemia sp. Kazakhstan ARC1039 | reverse complement strand
TCATTCCCCAAATACATCCAATCAAAATTTTGAGATAGCCATTTTGTTCAGCGTAGTTGATTTCCACATAGAAAATTTGTTTTTGAGGTGGACACTCCCCCAAAACCCTCAGGGCAAGGGTTTTAAGTTATGCCCTGGGGACATATAAGGTTTTATAGAAGGCGTAGAAAATATGTTTTTGAGGAGGACACTCCCCCACATCCCTTAGGGCAAGTGTTTTAACTTATGCCCTGGGGGTATATAATGTTTTTAAAAAAGGTGTTGTCGTAGAAACTTCAATAAAAGCTCATTCGACTGGAAATTCAAAGGGCTAGTGCCCTTTTTAATAGTCGAAAGTGATTGGAGGGAAACTACCCCCTCCCCCACATCCATTATTCCCCCAAACACATCCAATAAAAATTTTGAGATAGCCATTTTTTTCAGGGTAGTTGATTTCCAGATAGAAAACATATTTTTAAGGAGGATACTCACCCACAACCGTCAGGGCAAGGATTATAAGTTATGGTCTGGGGGCATATAAGGTTTTTATGGAATTTTTTGTCGTAGAAACTTGAAAAAAGGCTCATGCGATATGAAATTCAAAGGACTAGTACCCTTTTTAATAGTCAAAAGTGATTTGAGGGCAACTAACCCCTCTCTCGCCCAACTTTTCCCAAAACATATCCAATCAAAATTTTTAGGTCGCCATTTTATTCAACGTAGTTAAAAGTTTTGGAAATTGGGTGTTTAAGGATGACAACCCCTCCCCCCAAAGGCCTCAGGGCAGGGGTTGTAAGTTATGCCCTGGGGGGCATATGAAGTTTTTATTAAAAGCGTTGTCGTAGAAACTTCAAAAGGGCTCATTCAATTGGAAATTGAAAGGGCTAGTGCCTTTTTTAATAGTTGAAAGTTATTGAATAGCGACTGACGCCCCTCTCGTGCCCACCATTTTCCCAAACACATCCAATCAAAATTTTGAGATATCCATTTTGTTAAACGTAGTTGAAAGTTCTGGAAATTCGGTCTTTTAGGATGATAAACCCCTCAAAGCCCTCAGTGCAAAGGTTGTAAGTTATGCCCTGGGGGCATATAAGGTTTATATAGAAAGTTGTTGTATATGATTTATAGAATAGATTTTAGTCTTCCTCAAATCCAATTTTTATATGTTTAAAAACTAAATGTTGACTTAAGATTAAATCAAAATGCACTGTTTTAATGATAATTCCCAATAAGGCATCTCAGCAGTATCCCAAGAACGACTGAGGGTATTATGTTCAAACGTTCGGGGCTACTTCTGCTCTTACAATTTAACCAAATCCAAATAGCGTAAGTGTATCCAAGCTATCAAAGAAAGTAAACAGATTTTTTTGCGAATGGTATCAAGTTTTCCATTACAGGTCAACTAGAGGAGTTATGAAACTAAATTAAACAGTACTATTTGTGTCCAGATTTTTGAAAGGGTGTATGCTGTTAAAAATTGCTTAAAATTTTTCTCCGGCATATAAATAGCAGGCCAAACTATAAAGTCTTAAAAAAACGAAAAGATTTAAAGTATCATTTTCTTTTTCCCTGAAAAGACTATGTCAATATAAAACGAACAGAAATTAATTAAAAAAAACTTTTTCCACAAAATAAGTTTTTCAAAGAAAAGTAAAGAACTCCATTAAACAAAAAATGAGCAAAACTAAAATCAAATAATCTACCAAGCGTGAAAATACCACAAATCAGCATTGATAAATAAATGAAACCCAAAACGAACAGAAATTGCAATATTTAGCCGAGTCAAACTAAAAACGAGCAGAAATTAACGTAAGTTGGGCGCAAAACCCCTATGCCTTCCCAAAGCCAGAACAAAATTTGCACTTCACTGAAAAAATACAAATGAAAGTGCATTGTCAGTTTAATATACATATACTGATGTTTAGTAATCAAAATGTTGATATTATTTGATTTATTAAAGTTATAAAAGTAAAAACATTTATGTTTTTTTAGTAAAGTGCAAATTTTGTTCTTTGTTCTGGACTTTAATTTTATTTTAGCTCTTTGAATGCAAGTTTTGAGTAGGGACTAAGGTCACAGCAAGAGTTCATATGCATGGGTGATGTTAATTTCGATCTTTTATCTACAGGTGGCTTTAACTAAGGTTTCTTAAATTTTATGGTTTCTAATGATCTTTTTCTCATAGTAACAATACCTACTAGGATCATGGATCACTCTGCTATCCTGTTTGTCAATGTGTTTGTCTCTTCAAAGTATATCCGAAAGGCGTTTTCTAATATTGTAGTGAATTCGGCATCTTATCATTTCCCAGTGGTATTTGGTTTAGATTTACAAATGTCACGCCAGAAAAAGACAAAGAAAATTGTCCGAGAGATTAAGCCTGAAAACGTTCGGATGTTTAAAGAAGAAAATAAGTGCAACATCTTTTGAATCTGTTTTGAACCAGGAAGACCCGTGTAAAGCTTTTGCGCAATTAAGTAGCATCATTACTACTGCATATGATAAAATTTGTCCGCTGAAAACACTCAGACAAAGACCGAATATATCGAGAAAACCATGGGTTGATGGAGAGCAGTGCGTTTCAAAATTACCTAATATCTTCAAAGGAGGAAGATAATGCTCATTTTAAACAAATTCAGAATATGGTGAACTCACTGAAAAGAATATAATTTATATAATTATATTCTGGAGAATCCAGAATATAATTTGTACTTTACTGAAAAAATTTCTTTTAAATGTTTCCATTTTTATAACTTTAAGAAATGAAAAATTAATTAAGATTTTAAGGAATAAATATCAGCATATGTATATTAAACTGACAATGCACATTATTTTTCAGTAAATTCATTTTAATGTTTTTAGTACAGTACAGATCGTATTCTGGCTTTTAGAAAGCATAGGATTTTGGAACCCTGTTCATATTAATTTCTGTTCGTTTTGAGCTTCATTTGTTTATTGATACTGATTTGGGATAGTTGTATGCTTGGTAGATTATTTTGTTGAAATAATGGTTAGATATTTTGTGGAAAAAGTTTGTTTTAATTAATTATTGAAAACTGCAAAGATTCTCCCTCTCTACAAAGGGGGTACTCAAATGGATATATCGAACTGGGGGCCTATTTCTATTTTGCCAGCGTTTTCGAAAGTTTATGAAAAAGTTATCCATGTAAGACTTTATGATTACCTCACGAGACTGCATGCAATATGTGATGGCCAGTTTGGATCCCAGTTTGGATTCGACTTCGCATGCTGTACATTATTTTCTATGTTAATTAGAAAAATGTTAATTAAAAAATGTTAATTTAGCTTTAGAAAAGGGTGAGCATTGTATTAGTATTTTTAGAGATTTTGAAAAAAACTTTTGATACTGTTGACCTTAGTATTTTATTGGGTAGATTATAGTATTTAAATGGTAGGTCAGTGAGGGTAAATCTGGGAGACAAGTTTTCTAGTTTTTTTCCTGTTTCGTGTGGAGTTCCTCAGGGTTCCGTCTTAGGCCCCTGTTGTATTTAGTGTATGTCGACTGTGTGCGGTTTTATATTCCTAGTGCGTCTATGACATCTTTCGCCGACGATACAGCACTTGTTGTGGCAGCGAAGACTATTGAAGAATTGGTCCAGAAAGCAAACAGAGCTTTGCAAGGGTTGAGTGAGTTTGTAGGCACTAGCCTACTTAGCATTAACGCTGCAAAGAGTAATTATATTCTGTTTAATTGGACTGATGTATCCCCAAATCTTCCGAGTGAAATCGTAATAAATGATTCTTTATTAAATCAGGTTGAGGATGTGCGGTACCTAGGACTCATTCTCAATCAGAACCTAAGCTGGAGAAGACACGCTGATGTGGTTGCGTGTAAGGTAGCGCTTGGTCCTGGGCTTTTACGACGTTTTCAACATTTTTTACCATCTCATATTTTAGTTCCTTTATATTACTCTTTGATTGTGCCGTATATAAATTATGGATGTAGGATTAGGGCTAGTAATTTTACGTGCAATTTTAAACGATTTCAGATTCAGCAAAATAAAGCAGTGAGGTTATTTGGTAAGTATGTGACAAGAGTAGACGAATATGGTACGAGAAATGCTGAAGACCTGGTAAGTGAGCCAAGAAGTACGGTTCGTTCTAGATATGTGGCAAAGCACACGGGTCCGGTGGTCTGGAATACCTTTCAAGACTCAATTTGGGAAGCGGAAAGTGTGCCGTAATTTGAAAACCGGTTAAGGAAGCATCTCTTTGCGGGCAGTTGGTGAGTGTGAGGCTGGATTACGAGAGAGGGCAGTTTAAATATTTTTGGTCTTTTTTCTGTTATTAATTTATGTATATATTTTCAGTAATAAAATTCAATAATTATTATAATCTCTTTTTTTATTGTTTCCTTTATTTGTGCTTGTTTCTGTGAGGATTTGGTTAGTTGTATGATTTAGTAATTGTCTACTGGTTGCGTTTTTCAAGCATATTTGTGCTATGTTTGTAACCGGTCGTCAAGCCGGCATGAATTATACTTAACAAAGATGTTGAATCCGAAAAAAAATTTGCCGTCTCTTACTGACATAAGCTTAAGAAATGGGGGTGTTGAGTTTGAAAATACAACACAGACATAAAACAGTATATAACGCCTGTAAATGCGACCAAAAGTCTTTGAGTTACAAGGTTTTTTACAAGTCATCCTTCTATTTCTTTCTGATGCTACCATAGACGTTTTCACGAGTTCACACCCATACAAAATTCACAGATAGTTGACTATGGTACGTGTGACATTTAATATCCGAGAATTATAGTAAATCGCAACAAAATTAAAAGATTAAAATACCATGATTGGATGATTTAAATTTCTTACTTGTTTAGAACTTGAAGTATTAAAGGCGAGAGGGGGCTACAAATTTAAAAGTAGCTTCACTGCATGGTAAAATAACAACAGTTTTTAAAACATAAAAATCTTGATGTTTCGATGGGGACACTGGCTATAAACTTCAATGGCTTGGTCACGTGCTCCGGTCGTACATCATGTCCATATAATGAATTATTGTTTAGTAAGTAACATTGACTGCTTTTTACACAATATGGTTTACTATAGTTTATAGGTTTACTTGAATTTTTTTTTTAATTAATTGTTCACTAAATAACTGTTAACTGTTTATTCCACAATTGGATTACTGGGTCACTCTAATATTTGGACGTTGTGTGTGTTTTGAAGTAGCGAATTTGATTGCCGAAGTAATAATGGCTCAAATTGATTAACAAAGTAATAATTCCTTAATTATTAAATTCCTTAATTATTAAAAAATTCCTTAATTATTAATTCCTTAATTAAATATAAATAATTATTAATTATTATCTTTAATAATTCCTTATTAAAGATTAACAAAATGAATAAATGACTAATTGAATGAATAATTGTATAATTAAATTTAAACTCAAAATGAATAATTCCTCGTTTATTTCAACTACATTCATTATTTTTATATCTATCAATGGTCTTTTGCTATTTGCCGAGCAATTTTGCTTTGCTCGCCGAAAAAATGTGTCAACACGTAAAACGCTTGTCTGTAGTTATAATTTCTACTTGTTTACAAAATCCTATGTTTCTCTGGTAAACACAGTTTTGTGTATTTTATTTCTCGCAAAAAATTTCTAAAAGCCTAGTAAACCATGTGTAAAAAATAAAAGTGAAATACTTTCAAGTCTTGAATAAAAAATTCTTGAATCTTGAGTCTTTTGACTAATTTCCCCCTTGACTCGCTGTGAAAGTTCCACCTTATTACTCTAAGCCATTCCTAAGATATTACTTATATGCCCTTTTGACAACCTGCATGCACATAGAGTGTTTTGATTTTGTTGAAACTCTCCTAAATATGCCCTAAAAGTTTTCTATTTATCTTTCTATTGATCTTGCTGCGAGAGACGTAAAAATTGACACCGAACAATTTTGAAACCATATCACACTGTAAAAACAAACTCGCTATAAAAAATGGAAAATATGAAGTAGAAAAACACAAAGTAAAACCAAGAAACCCAGACATGTGATGTCATGATAACAAGCGTGAGGGATAACGAGCTGTCGCCTGTAGTGACCTCAGTGAGTGGAGGAGGCAACGAAAAGCTGGCTATTTTCCTAGAAATATTTTTTTTTATTTAAAAATGTCTAGGTTATCAAGTGGCAATTAGTTATTGAGGAGGTGAAATTCAAATTTACTTCTACTCAACTATAAATTTAATATAATAAATAAAAATAAGATATCATTAACTCTTGTTTCGTCATGTCGTATCACTAAAAGTTCGTACTAGCCCTTTAACTAATCTAAGACAGGCACGTTCAAAATTTGGGAGAGGGAAGAGGGACCCGTCCCCCGCTGAAATCCTAATTTTCCTTTATTCCTGGGCACTTTTTATTCATATTGTCACAGATTTTTACTTAATATTCCCCCCCCCCAAGCAAAAAATGATCTGTTTACTTGCCTGTCACAAAAACGTCTATGAGAAAAACTTCAGTCTCAGACGAACTCAGACTGGGCTTTTGTTCCTGCGATTTTGGAAAAACTCAGGATAAGCATCCGTGTTCAAGAAGAAAATTTTCATTTTTTTACCGTGTTTACCGCGTTTTTCTTTTTTTTTGGGGGGGGGGCTAGTATATGCCACAGAAAAGGTAAATTTGAAAGACTTTAAAAAATTTTCTTTTCGGAAACCTTTTTTTTATTGTGTTGGTCTTGACCACTTTATATAAAGTGTAACAAAAGCGCAGTTGGGGGCAAAAAGCCATTTACATTTCCAAACGACCTCCAGTTAGTGTAAGACCTTTTGCAATTCCACTTGTAAGTATTCAAATTTGATTCATTAACAAAGTGCATGATCAAGTAGAATTAATATGGACATGACTAGTGTCAGCGTCACTTTGAGTGTTCAGGATAGCTAACCGTGTTGAAAAACAGAATTTCCAAAATATTCAAAATTTAAAATTAAAAAAATTTCAGATGCTTTAAAATTACCAATCTTAATTTAACGTATTCAAATTTAAAAAAAACATTCAAAATTTAAAATTAATTTTTTTTTCAAAATTAAAAAAAATTCAGATGCTTTAAAATTACCACGCTTAATTTTACGTATTCTAATTTAAAATAATTTTTTTTTCAAAATAAAAAAAAAACAAATGCTTTAAAATTGCCACTGTTAATTTTACGTATTCAAATTAAAAAAAATATATATTTAAAATTTAAGAAATTTTTTCAAAATTAAAAAAAATTCAAATGCTTTAAAATTACCACTCTTAATTTTACGTATTCAAATTAAAAAAAATATAAGTTACAAGGTTTGGAAAATCCTCTAAACAAAATAATCAGTTTTCAAAACAGTACGATATGAATCTAAATGAGTGACTGGGGAAAAGAAAGAAAAAAAATCTGGCTTGAGGCAAAAATACAAAATTCCACATTTTTGTAGATAAGATGTTGAAACCTCTACAGTAGGGTTCCGTGATACGCTGAAACTGATAGTGTGATTTTTATTAAAATCACTTGAATTTTTGGGGTATTTTCTCCCTTCTTAGAAAATCAGGCAAATACTCTCAGGCACAGGCTTTTGGATAGGTAACATTATACCTTATGACTTTTACATATTTTGAATCAGCATAAAAGTCCAACTGTTTTGGTGGATCTATTGTTATCAAAATACTATATATTAGAGTTTCGGTTACTATTGGGCCGACTCACCTGTTACTCAGGGGCGAATCTTCAGAATTTTTATTGGGGGGGGGGCAAGAGGGGTCCATATCTGGATAGTCAAAGGGCATGGGATGTATAATATATTTTTTCTCCACATTATTGGGCCTTGCCAGCCCCAAACGACACCCCTGCTCTTACTTAAGTTGGCTACCACGAACTGCTTGATGAGGAACAGCGGCGTGGCGAGGGAAGGGGGACATGATTAGCCAATTCTGTTCTCCTGGCTAAAACCTCTGTATCTACTAAATCAGATTTCACTCAAAACGGTGAGACTGAAAACAGGGTAAGGCCTGAGCAATAGGTCAAACAGATGTTGCAAGGACTATCTCTGCAAGCTTGAAACAAGGTGTAGCATATGGTAATCGAAGTTTGGAGCCCATGTCCCTTTCACTTAAGCCAATAATTTGTGGGTGGTTATTAAAATAGCTAAAGTATCTCTTTAAAATATCTTTTAAAATATCTCTTTTTGTATATCTAACAAAAGAAAGGACAAATTCAAAAGACAGGACAAAGTTGAGAGGAACGCAAAATAAATTGAAACTTCTGCCTTGAAATCTGAATACAATATATCAAAGAAATATATGAGAACACTTGAACCTCTTCTGATTACATATCAATTAAAGAATACTGAGCAACCAAGGTTCAAATCCTATTCGGTTTCTCAAAAAATAAAACAGAATTTTTGACAAAAACTGTTTCGTAAAAAATTGCATTTTATTTCAATATTAACTTTTTTAAATATAAAAATAGTGTAGATATAAAAATTACATTCCAAATCAGAAACTAAACCTCGTTTTTTTGATGTTTCAGTGCCCTACTAGTGGCGACAAAAAAAGAGAAGAGAGATAAAAGGGACACATCAGAGCTTCTCAAGCTAAAACGTAATTTTCTTCTGCTCAAGATGGGGGACTGTAATTCTCTTATATAGGGTTTTCAGCTATGGTGATTTTAAAGCTGCAAATTTCATTTCGATTCGACATCATTTTTGAGAGGTTTCAAGCTATTTTTCGAGATTCCACAAAATTTATTTTTGTAATATGGAAATTACTCATGGCGGTCAAAATAACGACTGCCATTACTGTATCAGCTTTGAACGGTGGTTCTTGCTCATTTGACAATTTCTTTCAAAACTGATTTTTACATTTTCGGTTACTATGGGCTAGAGTTCGCTTTCTGAGGCAACAAACATGATTAGAAGACGTTAAACGAAGCTTGTATACACAATTGTTTTTTTCAGGAAGGGAGGATATTTCATAAGGCCCATACTCTTCAAAAAGAGTATATCAAGATGCATCATAAACTACTTGAGATTGCAAACTAGCATGGAAAATCCCAGACAGAAAGGAAAATTTGATATTCAGAACTAGGAGAGAGACAGACCTGTTTTCCTAAAATCACTGTGGCCTTTATTGAATTTCAAGATTTTTGTATGCAAATTATAGAAAAGTAAATATCGAAGCAAAAATACATAAAAATAATCTTAGTAAAACTTTGAGCGAAGCCAAAACAAGACTGAAAACGCGTTTTCAGTTATAAGTTTCTATAAATTTATTCTAGTTCAGAGTCTTAAGAGGTCGGGCGCATTAATATAGACAATTTAAATTCATCCACATGAATTTATCGAAACTAAGATGTGAGAGGCGTTGGAGCATATTTTAAATATTTTATATATCAAATTGAAACTGATCAGCAACATAAAATCACAATAAAAATAAAGATCTAAAATCACAATTACACCGGGGACTTGCCACTCCGTGAGCTGGAAGAGCTTGACTGACTAGAAGAACGAACACTTTTGGCAGCTTTCGAATATAAATCTAAAACCTCTTTACGTATTGCACTTAAGTGAGGTGATAAACTGGGAATTTTTTTCACAGGTAAATTTTTCAGCACCGGTATTAAAGGCGAGTCATAGGCAGCACTACTCTCTCCGTTTGAGGTATCTATATACTTTATTTGCCCATCAGCCTTAAGAGGCTCTTCAAACTCACTGTCACTGAGTTCATTCATTGTGAGGAGCTTCTGATTACACGGATTTCGGATTGCTTTTGATTGATCTGAATATGATCGCTTATGTTTGTATGAACGGAGGCTGGATACCTCTGAAGCTGATTCAGGAGAGGCACAAGGAGCAAACGACCACTCTTTAAACATGAATGCTTTTGGTGGGAAAATGGAACAGGCTTCAGTGTTGGCTTGCCGGTTTTTCATTTCTTCAGCAATCTCTTCTTCGAGACAGCTTAAATATTCAATCCCAATTCCGTACGGCAAGTTATTTGCGGTCAATGTTCTTGAGTGGCTGCTTTTTGAGCTGGCGCTTGACAAAGTGGCTGCATAGACATATGGATCAAGGGATGTAAAACTAGTTTCTCTGTAGACCAATCTGGGTGGAGTCATGATCAGTGGAGAGCTTAGAAGATGCTTAGTTTCAAGGTCACGGATCAATGGGCTAATATGACTCATGGTTCTGTGAGGCTTAGCTGGTCCCATGTCTTTTAAAACCTGTAAAAAATGAAAAATCATCACAAAGATAACCATGAGAGAAAAGTATATAATAGAAGCAGTGGCAGATCCAGAGGGGGCGCGCGCCCCCTAACATAGTCTAAAGTAGTGTAATTTACTTAATTAACGCAAGTTTGCGTTAAGTCAAATTGCTACTAACGCAAGTTTTTCGGTTCAACCTATTTTGCCCCCCCCCTAAAAAATCCTGGATCCACCATTATGCCTGAATACAGCGTGAAAGAACAGCAAATACAGAGCGGCTGTCGTCATCACCCTTGAGTTAAGCCAGCTCAAAAGTGGTATTTTCGCTATCTATTTTAGCTTCCTATAAGTATCAGTTTCTTACAATATCCATTATTAGTTAAAAATTAAATTTTTATAGTTTAGCTTATTACTGATTATTCGTATCACATCATAGTTCTATTATCATATTTTATTTTATATATTTGTTTGAACAAAATTGAGTATGTGAACTGTCACTACTATAGCGAGAGTTTTATTGATGTTTATGACGTCTAACTTTTTCAAATCCTAAGAATAAAACACTAAGACTGGGTACAAAGATTTTACTCCACCATCAGGGGTTGATCATTCTATATCAACATGCTAAGAAAGAAATGTCCTTTTTCGTCTTCCTATATCGCAAATTGATTCATAATAATAGAAGAGCACAGCAAAAATACACAAACATGGTAGCAACTTTTTTTTTTAATCACTTACACTGAAGAGTTTTCCTCTCAGAGGAATGAAAGAGATACTGGGCAGGATTAGGGCAACACACTATAAGCTACGAGTAACCCAGGTCAATAGAAACGAAAACTCAAGAAAGCAGTAACTTGTATAGACTATATACACCCAAATAAATTTCTTTACGATAATTCCAAAGATCCAAAATTCACTAATTCTAAATTTAACAATCAGAAGTTATTAGCATAATTTTACATGCTAATAACTTCTATAAATAACTATAAATATATAATCTAGAAATACAAATAAATATCTATGTATAGTAAATAAATATCTATAAATAACTTCTATATATAACTTCTATAAATATAGCATCTATAAATATCTTCCATTAATACACTTAACTGCTTTCATTTTTTTTCATTTTCTTCTTTTGATAATCTTTTTTCCATTTCCAAATAAAACACTATTTTGGGGATGACCAGGGATGAATATTTTTTTATGAGACTGAGAAATCGATAAAAAATATTCCTAAAACAGGAAAATAAATCTATAAAGTGTGTTAAAAATTACGGGATTTTACAAATTTAAAAAAAAAGAAGGATATAACTCATTTGAAGTTCTACCTTGATGAAAATTATATCTTATATATCAAAATGTCTTACAGCACTAGAACAGGGGTATTGGTATTGGGTACTGCTTGAAGACACGCAAGAAGTGAAGTTTGGTTAATGCTAATCAAACAAAACAAAATATGATGAAAATATAATGGTTTAGAAACAGATTTTGGCTATATATTTGCACATTACGGGGTAGGGAGTAAAGCATAGCATATATTAAATACGTAACCTAACCTAACCTAGGTAACATTTTCCCCCCCAAACCCCAAAAAATTAAGTTTAAATATTGTAAATGGAGAAATATACCACTGTTTGCAATGCTCGACGTAAATTCTCCGTTGAAAGAACCTGTTTGACTAGTTTCTTTTACCATCTTCACTATATGAAATGTCGCGTCTCTTCCAGCTAATAGAACAATATCGAAATAAGTGTCAAATATAAGTGGTAAGTCGGTGACAGCTCCGTCTCATTGCAGAATCATTTGTTTTAATGAAAAATGTTAGTTTTAAATTTCAAAGCTCTGTGATAAAATGGTTAAACTTCAGCCTAAGGAGCTTGATAGAGCTTGATAAGGAGCTTGATAGCTGATTAAGGAGGTTGATAGAGGCTACAGTCTCCCTTGTATTTAAGAAAGATATAATTTACTTCTTTTGAAAACACCATATGAGTCTTTTTTCAAAACACTGTCATGCTGAAATTATACAGATCGGCCCTTTGCTGCGGCATGACCTTTTTTGCCGCTTAGGAAAGGCTCAACTTTTTAAGGTGTTAATAATATAAGGTATTAATAATAGAATACTAATCGCTCATTTTATGACTAAAAAGTTCAGGGTATATGTTATAGTAGAATATGCCCCCTGTAGAACCGACTGACGGAGATAAGTGACTCAGATGAGTTTTACTTATAGTTACAGGAGCAAATAGAGAGAATCCCAGGTAGAAATATGGTGTTTTTACTAAAAGATTTAAGCGCCCAGGTCGGTAGAAATAGGGATAGATGGTATCCTAGCCTAGGCAAATTTTGTGTAGGAAAAGAAAACACTGTTGGCTACAGACTGCTGTAATTTTGTACGTACTAAACAATCTATTTATAACCAATACGGTGTTTGGTCGTAAAATGGCTCAAAAGTTAACACGGCATTCACGTGATGGTAAGACAGCAAACCTTATTGATTATGTTATTTTAAACCGAAGACCGGCAGGATCAATACATGATACTTAGGTATATAGGAGTGGCGTCATTGATATTCAAAGTAAAGATCAACATCTAGTATCTAGAGTTAATTTAAAGCTGAAATTTCGGAAGGATATCAACCTCCCGGGAAGTAGACTCTAGGATGAGAATTTGAGAGAAACTTTCCAGAAACAGAAAATACTAGATTGGAGAGTTTAAAATGTGACAATGTGGAAGATGGATGGAATAATTTTAATAACCCCCCCCCCCCATGGAAAATACCCCCTGAAAAGTACCACCCTCCCGTAAAAAACCCCCCCCCCCCCTAAAAATATCCCCCGTGGAAAATAAGGCTTTCCAAATTTGAGAATTTTATTTGAGTTTTGTTTTCTTTTTAATTTCCGTAGGGGAATGGAATTTTGGTATTTGTGTATTATGCGCCACACACTCAAGTTTACGTTGTGTAAAGCTCGAGAACAAACCGGTTTCTTCGTTAGCTTCTTTCAGCTTAGCGTGAGACAAGACGAAGACAAGCGACAGAATATATGGGAAATATATAATTTGGGCTATATATTTGCACATAAAGAGAGGGGTAAAGTATTTGGACAGTTTGAAGTCAGAAAACAATTCTTACTTCATAATATGCAGAACAATTGTACCTAACACATTTTTCATGCAGACCCGCAATACTTTACCCCCCCCCCCCTAATGTGCAAATCTATAACCCAAATTTGTTTCTAAAGTAACGAAGAAACTACCGAAAAACCGATTTGTTATCAAGTTTTGATTGTTTTGATGTAGGTCTTTAACTTTGCTTAATAATTTTTTTTTTCATTTAGTTTTGCTCATTTTAACAGTTTTGCTCATATCTAGGGCTCTTTTAATGCAACTTGAATCGCAATTCTCATATTTTCCAAAGGAGACTCTTTTCTTCTTTTGATAATCTTTTTTCCATTTCCAAATAAAACACTATTTTGGGGATGACCAGGGATGAATATTTTTTTATGAGACTTAGAAATCGTCTCAGTATGACGAATAGGAATTTCCATGATAGGAAATTTCTATATCTGATGCCTTTTATAAATAACAAATCAAAATAAGGTATCATTTTTTGTCTTAGAGAATAGTAAA